>VWZZ01001440.1:481928-518889 GCA_013399095.1 Psophia crepitans | reverse complement strand
GGGGGCTGCCGGCGGGGAAGAGGCGCTGTCGGGGGATGCGGCTGTTACCTGCTGCACCGCGGCGCTGAGCAGCCTTCGCCGGTCGGGAGAAGGCACCGCGGGAAGTGTGCGTCTGGAAATCTGACGACTTGGTGGTGTTTTAACTAGGTCCGTGGTCAAAGGCTTTGAAATAACCATGGATAAAAGAGGAGGCGTGACAGAAACTGAAAACGGAGATGCCTTTCTGGAGTTGAACAGAATTACAACGAAATACCCACATCGTTACACAAAGGTTTGTGCTCACTCCTGTCCTCTAAAAGTTGTGCGGGGGGCTGCTGGTCACAGGGGCGGGGCGGGAGGTAGAGGCCGTGAGGTGAAGGCTGGAAAGCCTTTGCCTGGATTAGGATTTGGACGATGGTATAAAATGTGCAGCTCACTAAAGGTGATGTAGCTCTGCTGTCCTGTCTGCGATACACCTTTGGTTCCCACCACCTTATTTCAATATTTGAGCGCCTCACAGCATGTGCTGGAGAGATTGTGATAGAGGCTGAACTATGTTGTTCTACTAGCTTTCTCAAGCACTTGCTCTTAGTAGTTCTAGTTCTGCTTTCAGCAATGTGCGTTTAAGAAGTTGACCAAAATGTTTCCTTACAGTAGATGCCACTTTAGAACCTGTAGCACACCAGATCTTATCAGGAGCTTTAATGTGTTTACGGAGATGCCTTTTGTAAACTTAGAATTGCTCATACTTGGGTGCTGGAAGCCTGAGCACTTGGGAATCCAACCAATACTGAGTGTTAAAGCTTTGATGCAGGTGCTTTTGTTTAGCTGTGATACCTAAACATAGGCATGAGTAGAAGAATAATAACTAAATAACTTGCAAATAAAGATTCATTCAGTATTAAGTGAGTTTGATACTCTGGTGTTTAAGGTTCAAATCTTGTTGGGGTGTTGGTATCACTGCTGAAACATGCTTTTAGGAAAAGGCTTTAATGGTGGCTGATTTTTCCTGTTGCTGAAAGCTGTGGGAACAGGTGGTCATTGCTTTGTGGAAATCTATTAAGATACTCTACAACAAGCGGCCTGAAGGGTGGAACAGGGTGAGACAGTGTACTGTTGCTGACTGTTATCTTACTTGAGGAATTCTGAACTGTTAAACTTCCTAGTAGGTTGTTTTTTTGTAAAGAAAAAGTTATCGTTGTGGCTCTGTTCTGCTGAGATAGTAGGGCTGGCGTATTTTCACTAGATGTCAACAATAAACCAAGTATTTCAGAACTGGCAAAACTTACATGGGAATAGCATGGCTTTCTAACTCTCTGTGACTTCGTAGCAAAGATGTACTCGCTTTCTAAGATGTAAAGTATGTTATTGTTCAGGCCTTGTTATTCAGCGGACCCTAAAGTGAAGCAGAGGAGCTGTTTTTAAACTTTTGCTGTTGGGAAGATGGTATCTCTACTCGCTTAGTCTTGCGCAGCTCCTCTCAAGAGTAGTAACTGAATGCAGCTTCAAATTCTGCTTGCTTTTGGGGGCAGTATTCAGCTAGTGCTGGTGGTGGCCATACACCAAAACGGGTGCCTTTTGTAGCTTCAGTTTTGTTAATTCAGTACCCATAGTTTCTGTTCAGGATAAAGTTGCAGAACTAGTGCCAGAAGGCATCCATGTTTACTGTTGCTTTCCAAGGAGTCTAAAGTCAAGAAACACCAGAAATTAATCTGTGTTAAAATATCTTGCATCATGTGTAGCTTTTTTTTACAAGTAGCATCTTAAATAAAGCTAGCTTAAGGTGCTCATGTAATCAGCATCATAAGCCATTTTCACATGATCCAATTTCCTACTAATTAGGGATGGGAGGAACACTGTTTCAGGACATGTGCTGCTGATTTGGAGGGGGGACTGATGTCCTTTAACAGTTAATACTCATTTACTACCAGCAGGAAAACAACTGGCTCATACTATGAATTGTTTGAATAAGACTGTTTAATAACAGCTAACACACTTTCCCCACCCACTTAAAAGTACTAGTGGTATAAATTAAAAAAAAAATAAACCTCGCTTTGGAAGTGCCGGTGTCCTCTATTGTGATACAGTCCAAGCTGTATCTTCTCTAGTTCCTTGGAAGTTTTTGCTTCAAGGGTACACAGCTAATGAGTGAAAACCAAGAAACAATTCAAATTTTCCTCACTTCAGTGGACAAATTGCAATAGGATCTGACTGAGAGTCTATAGACTCCCTCTCGTGGCCAACAGAACACTTGATTTCAAGTCTGGTGATGGACAGTGCTGTTCATACTTGTGACATCTGCATCAGGCTATGATAGTATTACAGCACTGATGTTCCTCATAGATCAAGGTTTATTTTGGGAAGCTGTGGGCAGAGAGGCCGGTGTCGCTCCCTTTAATGGAATTCTTTTTGTTGGAGACTAGGACAGGGTTATGCTTGGAGATGTGTGTGTATGCGCGTATTAAGGTTCTGTCTGGCTACTGAGCTGCTATCTGAAAACTTTCAAGTATCAAGCTTGTGTAGTTCATGAACTGATTTTAACCATGTGAGGATAATGATGTAAAAGTTCCAGAGAATACTGTGTTCTTGGGAGAATGGTAGAGAGATTTCCTCCAGTTTGGCTGACGTGTGGTGCCTGCTGTTAGGATCTCTCTATCCTTCCAGTTGCCCTCTGATTTCTGCACAGTTCTGAGTCAATTCAGTACAGTTGGGAGTGAGGCAGAGTGATGAAAGGTAATCTAGGGAGAATGAGTAAGTTTTTTAATTAAAATGTGCATCTTGACTGCAGCAGAGTTAATGGTGATTCAAAGCACTGGTGATCACACCATTAATAATGCTTTTAAATGTGGCAGACTGCAGTGAGACTGCAGATTGAGTGCTAGTCTGCCTCAAATGACTAACTGCTCAGGGGTGTGTAATAGTAAACTAAGGACTGTATTTGAAAGCTGGTAGAAAGTGGGAAAACTGAAGTGATCGCTCAGCACTGATTTGGCGTTGGGTAGAGCTGATAACTGTGTAACACACATCTTGGTATCTTGGAACTGGAGGTGGTCAGAAATGGCAAGCTTGTCTGGAATTTCCAGATGCACAGATTGGTAGGGGTTGGAAGGGACTGCTAGAGATCATCTAGTCCAGCCCACTGCTAGAGCAGGGTCACCTAGAGCAGGTAGCACAGGAATACATCCAGGTGGGTTTTTAGTATCTCCAGAGCAGGAGACTCCAACCTCTGGGCAAGATCTACCTTAGTAACTGGTATTGTGGTAATGCTTTTTTACCTGCTGAATCCTGTATAGCATTGAATGTAGCAATTCTGATTCCATCTTGAACCTTATTAGTTCTAGTAATGTCTGTCTTGCTTGTAAGTTGAATAGTCCAGGGAAATGAATAGGTAAAGATATATGATGTGAACAGCCTTCAAAGTGTTAACGAGGACTGAACCTGACCTAGTGAGGCTTAGTTCTTCAAATAACTTTGCTTAGTGGCCACTGGTAGGAGGACTGAAAAAACCCTGCTGTCTAATGTCAACTTTCCACTGCGGTATTTCACAGGAAATCAAACAACATATTGGGAAACTTGGGTTGTCAAATTAAAACACTAAATTGAAGAGACAGTCTGGAAAGGATATTTTCGGTCACTTAAATCTTGTCTGGGTGGGAATTGGAACTGACTTCTTGCTTTTTCTAGGAGGAACTGCTGGATATTAAAGAGCGTCCCTACTCTAAGCAAAGGCCTTCTTGTCTTTCTGAAAAATATGACAGGTATTTTTTTGATTATACAAAACTCTTTACATTTTTTTCAAAATAAAAGTTTAAATTGAAAAACAATTCTTAGCGAAGTACAATTATGTTGGTGCAAGATATGTGTGCTCTAGAGTTCAGCGTGTGACACTTTTCAGAAGTGCTAAGCTACTAGGAAAGGCTTAATATTGTAGCTAGCGGTTTTGTGCTTTGAACAAAGACTGAGATCCAGAAAAAAAAACAACCAGAAAACAAAACTTCACACAACACAAGTCTACTGACTTGCAGGAATAACTCCCAGCTGTATAGATGGCTGTAAAGCACAGACTGACTAGGTCATGTTGCAACAAGCTGACTTGCTTGATGGATTACTCTGCCATGTTGAGTGTATCTTATTTAAAACTGGTAAGAGCGCTCTTGGTGTGTGTTTGTTTGCTAAACAGCAGTACCTTTACTATTGAGGTTAATTCATTGTATGAATAAGTGTGAGATTGAGGTAAGATTTTTCTGAAGGCTTAAGAACAGCAACACTTGATCTTATTGCTACAGAAGGAATCTGGCATACCATGTGTAACGTAAAGTATAGTAAGGCGAAGATTTAGAAGTTGGGTATGACAGATGTGCTTCACTTGCACAGATTGCTGGTCAGTGAATTCTAGGGTTACAGCAGCAGTATTGTGAATTATCTATTAAGTTACAGGTAGTAAACAATCCTGCAATTTTATTTTCATAGTGATGGTGTGTGGGATCCAGAGAAGTGGCATGCATCTTTATACCCAAGTTCAGGAAGAACTTCACCAGTGGAAAGCTTCAAAAAAGATTTGGATTCAGATCGGACTTCTCTTATGCGTAGGATAGTAGGTA
Organism: Psophia crepitans; assembly: GCA_013399095.1. Taxonomy (NCBI): domain Eukaryota; kingdom Metazoa; phylum Chordata; class Aves; order Gruiformes; family Psophiidae; genus Psophia; species Psophia crepitans. The sequence continues at coordinate 514,309 of VWZZ01001440.1, read as the reverse complement.
AGTGCGTTTTACAGCACAGGGCTCAAAACTGAACATCGGGTGTTGGCAAAACTTTTCCTTTGGGATGACACAAATGAGACTAAACAAAGTCCCTCTGAAAATTGTTTGCTTAAAATAAGTGTCAAGGAAATCTTGTTTGCCCTGACTATAGTCTAGTTTCTGGCGTTCTGGTAACTGTCATCAAACAACAAACTTAGGTACCAGTTGTCATATCCTAATATTCTTGCTATATAATAGTAAATGCATATGTAGTTATGCAAGCCCAGTGGGCAATTTCCCTATGATTCAAGACTGAGTACTTGGGAGGTCTGTAGCGGGAAAGCAGATAGATACAGCAGTGATGCTTTAATATCCAACTGTGAACAATTTTTTTCCCTTCTGCACTTTTTTCCCCTCTGTGGTCTTGCCTAGATTAGCTTTGCAAAAATGAGTGTTTTCCTTCAAAAAGCTCTGGGGTAGCAGCAAGGCTATGGAACAGAAGCAGATATTATGCAGATAGTTAGCTTGTACTTACTAATACAGTAAATACAATGCTTTTTGTGTGATCTTCGATTTGTAGACCCAAGAGAGCGAGTGAAAGAAGATGACTTGGATGTAGTCTTAAGTCCACAAAGACGAAGCTTTGGAGGCGGCTGTCATGTAACCGCGGCTGTTAGCTCACGTCGAGCAGGGAGCCCGTTAGAAAAGGAGAATGATGGTGTCCGTGTTATTGGTGGCCGTAGGATTGGCAGTGGAAGAATTATCTCTTCTCGTAACTTTGATAAAGACCACCGGGGCGGTGAAAAAGACATACGTGATTCTAGAGATGCAAGGGACCGAGATCGTGAGAGGGACTACAAAGATAAACGCTTCCGGGTTTGTTCTTTCTTTTCCTTTTAATAATCGCATATTAAATCAGAGGTTCTGGACACTTTGCACTAAAAGCAGCAGGGGCAGATTAGCTGTGTACAGCAGTTGTGCTCCATGCAAGCAGGCTATTTCTTCTCAGACATATTGTGGCTCAAAGGGCGAGCACTCAGAGATTCAAAAACTTACGTTTTCCGTCTTTCTGACAGCTCAACTAGGATGCATCTAATGCTGTGTACCTTACAAACCTCTCCTGTGGTAGACTTTAAGATATTCAAAAGTCTAATAGCTTGTTCATAGTTCTTGACCTAGCAGTTGTTGGCAAGCATTGTCTTTAACCCCAGGAAATGGAAGATTTCCTGCTTTCAGGCATTTAAAAAAAAAGAACCACTAGCCTATGTCTCAGGATACAAAACTGAGTTTATACAGGTGCTTGCAGACCAATATCCTTCAGTGTAATAAAGCAGAAATTCAACTGAAATTTTTAAACTGTAAAAGCTTACAGAGCATGCTGAGTGTGCATCTCAACCTTCAAAAAAAGCTGGTGTGGAAAGGTTGTCATTTGTTTTGGAGGTCAAGGAGGAATCTTGCGAAACAGCATTTAATGGTTAATATTTTTAATATCCCAATTCAGAGGGAATTTGGTGACAGCAAACGTGTGTTTGGGGAGCGAAGAAGGAATGACTCTTACACTGAAGAGGAACCTGAGTGGTTCTCTGCTGGTCCTACAAGTCAGTCTGAAACCATTGAGCTCACAGGCTTTGATGATAAAATTCTGGAGGAAGATCACAAAGGGAGAAAACGTACAAGGCGACGCACAGCCTCGCTAAAAGAAGGTAATGGCAAACCTGAGAAAAGCTTTGTTTGTTTGCTAGTATGGCGTATTGCTGGTGCTTGTTACAGATCCAAGCAAGTGTGAAGAATAATGTGGTTTATCAATATTTAATCTTAAACTTGCATAGCTTTTGATTACCCTGAAGCCCAGGATGTAAGGCCCATGGTTGATTTTTTTCAGACTGCAAATACCTTTAAGTGATAAAATGCTATTTTTCTAAAAGACAGGACTAAGAGGCTGGAAAAAACAAACTTGTGTGAATGTTGAATGATACCAGGAATTTGTAGGATACTAAAAGAGTTCTGTCCATTTCTATATCCTGCTGGTTGCTCAAGACTTGGTTTAAGCTAAGCTAATGCTCCGAGGTACTGGAAATATTTTTTTCTTACAGTAATCCTAGCATTAGGAACACTGATTTGGACATACCGCTGCCAGTAATAACAGCTTTAAGCTGAATTTGGAGCCTATCTGAATTTGTCTGCAGTCACTGGACTTCAAGTCTTCCATTATTATTACCACTGCAGAAGCTATAAACTGAGACAAGAGAACATGATTTCTCAATGCTAGGAATTCCACAGGTGGACAACATAAACCTGAAGTGTTCAGGTTTAGTTCTGTGTTCACCGAACTAAAATATAGTACAGGTTCAAGCATACTAGTTGCAGGTTATTTGCACCACCTCTGGAAGCATGGTGAGTCTTTCATGATGTGTGCCTTGCTCCTGTTGGAGGAGTAGGAGCAATATTTGTCATGTCTTGACAGTGTTAAGCAAACACATGTCAAGTACCAGCTTTTGAGGAGTCTGCTCTCTGGGACATCTAGGAAGAAGGCAGGAGCTGCCAAAGGATTCTTGATGGACAACCAGCAGCAGCTCTAAGTTACTGTAACAGCTCTATCTGCTTGGTGTGACATAACATCTGATCTGTTCTGTATACTTCCTGGGTTGATCAGGGATATGCTAGTTTATGCCTGATTCAGTGGCAATTCTGACTTTTCTTGAGGTAATAGTCTTAATTGCAGACTAGAAGCTCTGTGCTAGAGTTCTAGCGGGTCCTAGTTTCTGTTTTGGCAGACTGCAGCAGCCAGCACAACATAACGGGTGAAATACCACGTAGGTGACTAGATTACTTTGGTCCTATGCTTGTAATTCCTAGGCAAATGGATTGACTGCTAGGGCACTGTTCCTACAGGAAACAGTCAAGTTCCGTGACTCAGCAATCACTTGAGTTTTCTTTTTAAGGGATAGAATGCAATGGTGGAGTGGCAGAAGAAGATGAAGTGCAAACTGTCCTTGCCAATGAAACTCCAGCAGATCAAGAAGTTCCTAGGGAAGCTGTCTTACAAGAACCAGCTCCAGGAGAGTTTGACTTCAATGAGTTCTTTAACTTGGATAAAAGTGTTCCTGGCCTGGCTTCCGTGAGTGTGGTTTCTTTGTTTTTAAAGACTGGCTGTATTCATTAGAAGTATTTCTGCTGTTGCTGCATTCGGTGAAAGCCAAAACTTTTTGCTTTGATAGCTGCTTTATCCAGTGTGTAAGTTTAAGATGAATTTGCAGAGATTTAGCTTTGGAGTATTAGGGTATTGCTTCCAAGATCCTTGTTGCTTCCCTAGGACTGACTCCATCTCTAAAAGTGTATGATGCAAAGTAGCTCATTGTTTTTCCTTTCTTTTGATCATTACTGAAGACTCAAAATCAGCATCCAGAATGGATAATCTTTGGAAGTATTAGATATGTTTAGAAGATTCACTGATACAGCTAGGAACAACCTCTTCCAGCTAAGTCTGGGCATCACAGCAAATGAATGTTTTGTGCAAGCTTCTTGCAGAGCAGTAAGGCTGGAGGTGTCTGAATACATAGTTGTGTTATCAGTACCAGTAACATGGCTGAAAGGATGTATGTCTAAGAGTTTGAATTGTCACTTAAACCTTTGTATAGTGGTTAATTCACTATTTAGACCTATTACTACTGAGCTGCAAAAACAAAGATAGCTTACTAATTCAGTCAAAAGCATGTTTAGTCAATGCTATTGATGTGACTAGTGCATATTCTGTGTAGCCCAGGTCATGTGGGATGCTACTGATAGCTAGGAGCTAGTAACAAGACTATGAAGGGTGGTACTTGCACCACAAGTTTCTTCCAATAGTGGATTTTTATCTCCAGCCATGAGTTGCTGGGGGTTCTGGTACTTCTGTACGTAGTGTGTGCTTCTTGAACATCTGATCTCTAGAGGTAATAGTGGGTGGCTGGTGTTCACTGTTTTTTTTAGCCTGAAAGCTATAACTGGTCTGTATCTTAGCATGCTTTTTCCTATGCCCCACAAGAAGGTGGTGAGCAGGTCCAGAAAGTATTGACTAAGCATGGGCCTAATGCATACGCTGCTGATGCAGAAGAGATTCTGATCTCTCCCCTACTAGGAAGAAAAGCTGTTCTTTGGCTATTTGAGATGGTATAGCTGATTAATAGATAGGATTTGAATAAAAAGACTTGGTGTTGTAGAAAGGTAAATGTGTGTTTAAAAAAAATCGTATTCTGACAGGAAACAGACCTGGTATACAGTTTAAAAAATAAAATCCTGACCTAGTCCTTAATGTGGAATAATGGCATGCATTAAAGAAGGCTTATACAGTGGCAGTAATTCAACAAATACATAGTGGAGAGGTTGTTCTCCCTATAGAAGATGTAAATTGTGTGTCTTACGGACTTGACAATCTGACTTTCAGCTTATCTGCTAGATGGTGACTCCCTTCAAAAGCAGGGAATTCACAAGTCACAAAGTATCTGCTGATGAAACTTTAGTGGGCAGGTGTTATTTGTCACAAAAGTGAGTTTCAGCCTAGCCACACCGTATTGTAATGTTTCTTTGATATGTCTGTGACGTTATAGTAGACGTGTTCGTTTCCTGATGTAACTGAGTTCTTCTAACATGTTAGATTCAAACAATCAAAACCAAATGGATCGATACTATCTTGTTTTTGCTCTTGTAAAGAGTGTTTAGTGCCCCTTGTTTCAAAGCTGTTCTTCCTTTTGTCTAAAAGTAAATGTGCTGCATGGTAAAACTGCATCTCTGCCCTACTGAGCATGTTCTTAACTGGATAGGAAAAACTTTAGTTAAACTTTATGATGCACTGTTTTTGAAATACTTGTAATGATTAGCGAAGAAGCAAACAGTTGCTATAAACTGTAGTGACTTCTAATGCCAACTCTGATGTACTTAGTGACCTCAGTTCTGCCTGCAGGGAGAAGGTGTTATCAGCCAGTCCTTTGCCAGTGATGTAGACTTGAAGAACACAGCCCTCTTCTTAGTCCCAGAATGGCTCAGCATGTGAGATGCGAACAAGCACCCTTAGCTACTGACCTTCTCCCTCAGCCCTTGTGGGATGCTCACAAGTCAGGGAGTAGTCTGTATGCTTCATTGTCCTTGGCCAGTGCTGGAACTGAATTGAATCATGATTGCAGAAAGTACAACAGACCTGACTGTTCCTTCTGTACAGTGATAGGGACCAGCCTTGAGCCATCGGGCTGTCAGATTTACTAGTTGTTGTAATACATTTTAATCCTCGTGGCAAATGCTTCTCAATATTTTTTTTGCACATCCACTTGAAAGTAGTGTAGTCAATGGTCTTTGGATGCCCTGATTGTGCTGTTTTGGTTATAGTTTTACTCTGAACAAATGGTTGGTATAAACAAAATATGTATGATGGGTTATGCTAACTGACTACACAAATGCTGCTGTACTGGAAGGGAAAGAAAAAGCAGTCCAAAGCTTCTAAACTTTGGGAGTAGCATCTGGTTGAAGATGAATCTTGGAAGAAGAATCTTGGTTGCACAATAAACCTTTTCAAAGATGTTGCTCATCTTCTGTTAAGATTATCTTTTTTTCCCCCCCCCCATAATCTAGATGATCGAGGATGTGCTGGGGGAAGGTTCAGTGTCTGCCAGCAGGTTCAGCAGGTGGTTTTCTAATCCTAGTCGTTCTGGAAGTCGGTCAAGCAGCTTGAGATCTACACCACATGAGGAACTTGAGAGACTAGCAGGTAAGACCATTGGACAATCCAGGGCCAGATAGCCTCCTTCCATATTCCTTCCTACTCATTCAATAGGAACAGAGGTTTAGGATAGTGAACTCTCCCACAGTTTATGCACTTGGCATTCTTTTGGAAGTTCTTAGAGTAAGCAGCTCTAAGTTTGGTTTTATAAATATTCTTGTCATGTTCCTGGTGACTTTCAGCTGATCTTGGGCAAGGCTGTAAGGCGTAACTCTTCCATGATTTATTGGTTACCGGTGTATGTTCATCTTGAGACATTGGGTTGGTAAACTGATGTCGCAGTGCTCCTGGTTTTGCTGTTTCAGGTCTAGAGCAAGCCATTCTCTCCCCTGGCCAGAACTCTGGAAACTACTTTGCTCCTATTCCATTGGAAGACCACTCTGAAAACAAAGTGGACATCCTAGAAATGCTACAGAAAGCCAAAGTGGACTTAAAACCTCTTCTCTCAAGTCTTTCAGCCAACAAGGAAAAGCTTAGAGAGAGCAGTAAGTGCCTCTTCAGATATTGTCAAGTTCTTGTGATGCAGTATCTTGAGACAAGAGGCTTGGTATTCTGGAAACCTCAACTGCCAAGTCCAGGAGTAGGAAGTATTACAGGTTTACTTAACACTACTGAAAACCCAGTAATCAACAGATCTCAGTTGTGTCAATATCACTGATTCTTTTCATCCTAATGGCAGGATGACACCAGGACTCCATCAGACAGCTTTACAGGCCAATAATAATCTTAAGATGACGCAAGTCTTGAACTGGGTTTCCAGCTTTGCCTATGGCATTTACAGTAGCTTTCATACTGGAGACTGGTAACATCAGCTCTGAAACTGTGGCATTTGAACTCTGGCTTTACCAAAAACTTAAGTAATTCTTGCAAGCATCTGTAATGGATTACAGTGATCCATTAAGTATTAGTATCTAAAAAGATGAACAGTGGCTTGAGAATGTCAATTTTTTCAAGTGCCTACTGTAAACTTGAACTTCTTAAGACTTTTACTGGCACTTGAAGCGTAGTGGTCTGTGCTTACTGTTCAGTGCATTAATTAACAGATCTACAGCATAGGAACAGACTTGTCTTAGTTACACTAACTTAGCTAGAATCATGGGATTCCAGGGAACTTAGTCTGTTAGGAGTCACTTTTGTTAGCATTAGCTGCTCTAAACAGAGTCCAGGGCTGACTTTGAACTTAATGTTCAAGGGCACCTCCGAGTTAGGGACTTGCATGTTTTGGCCCATGGCATGCATGGAAGGTACAAAATGCATGTGTTCTTTGAAATCTCTAGGTCTCATTCCAAGCTGGTTTCTCTTTGGCAAGCAGCACGTATTGCCATGTAAACGGGACTGAACAAAAAGTAATGCCACTTTGATTTGTGTGAAGCAGCTAGGAAGGAAAGCATCCAAGCACTGTAAATATTCTTCAGCATCCAAACTAGGTTGCGTTGGCTAACGTAGCGAACTCTTTCTTAATTTGACTTAAATAGAATGACAAGTGTCTTTCTGTGTTCTGCTTAGTCTGACTTTCCTACTAAAAGCTTTTTAAACTTTGATCCTCACAAACAAGGATGAAAGAACAAAATATTGTGGGGAAGCTTCATTTGCTCAAAAGTACCTGATGTGGGTTCTGTACTCCCATAAAATGCTGTGCAGTTCTTCAAGTGTTGTGGAGTTTTCAGGTCAATTCCTCTCCACCAGCATCATACTTTTCCTTGTGTTCCGTACTGCATGTCTGCATCATTGTTTCTTTTCTACACCTTCTTGCCCAAATCTCCAGTAAGTCTTATTTCTTTGGGCCAACATCCTGCTACAGCAACCCATGGCATGCTCCTGTCTCTTCTTCCTTTTCTCTTAAGGTGTCATACCTTATGTGTGTCAGCTAGTCCGTAAAGCATGTCTAGCCCCCCTGATGTCAGGCGCTGGTAGACTTATAAATATGAATACACAGGAGAAAAAGTACTGCTTAATATCTGTACTTATTGTGGTTATGCCTGTGAAATCTTTCCAGAACAGCTTTAATTTCTGAGAAAAAAAATTAATTCAAACTTCATGCACACCAAACGAAGTGTGTAACTAAGTCTGCAAAGTGTCTAAATTTTCCAGGTATGTATTCTCGTTACTTAAAATAGCTTCAGACAATTTGACACGCTTATGCTGTGGCTGTAAGACCACCTGGTCTCCTGGAGTGTAAGATAAATGGAACTTTTCTAATTGAAAAAGAACAAACTTGGTTGTCAGATAAATATTCTCTATTAAAAGCAGGTGAAGTCATAAAATGCAGTAATGATGTGTCTTGCAGGATGAATGAAAGCTAGTGAGAACGTGTTCTTGTGGAGTCTTGCATGTCTGTAGTTGTGCATGGCAATGGTCCTAACTTGATGATTAGAATATCAGTCTAACTACAGATCAGATGTGGTTTGACAGCTAGTATGAATATCAGAAGATAAGTTTTTGGCTGTTCTTTATTTTCAAACAACTTTTATTCAACATGTGTGTAAGAATTACTAGCTCACTTGTAAACAGAGAAGGATGGTTTACCAGTATTTCTCCTGTATTTCTCAGCACATTCAGGAGTTGTACTTTCAGTGGAAGAAGTTGAAGCTGGGCTAAAAGGCCTGAAAGTGGATCAGGAGGGGAAAATTGCTACTCCATTTATGGCTGAGCAAATGGAGGAAGCATTGAATGTTGCTGGCTCCAGACAGATCAAGAAAGATGGAGATATGACTGCATTTAACAAACTAGTCAGCAGTATGAAGGCAAGTGGGACTCTGCCTTCACAGCCCAAAGTCAATGTAAGTAGCAGACACCTGGCTCTTCTGAACTGTAAATGGGTCTGTGCCTAGACATGGGATATGAACTGGAAGCTCTGTGACCCTTCTGATAACATGTGAGCCTTGACTGGATACAGCAGCATGATATTACATTTAGGCTTACATTGAGAATATTGTTGCTTGGAGGGAAAATCAAGGGAGGTGTTTTGGTCGCTTTTCCCTAGCCAAAGTATTTCAAAGTGGGGCTCCTCTCAGTTTGGAGTTCATAGGGTTGATTTCATGTGAAGTTTCCAAAAGCCCCAGAACTCCAATGTTATGTGAGACCTTGAAAGTCGATGGATGTGAATTATCTAGTCCAGTTGATTAATATCTGTACTTGAAGATGACAAATACTTGCCCCCCAAAAGATCCTGTATGATGAAAAAGGCTCAGTCTACAACTACAGAGGACGTTTTGATTAGTGTCTAAGATTCTTCTATACTTGACCTCACTGTCTGAACCTTATTTTATAAAAACAAATACATCTGGAGAAAACATACTGTCTATGTATAGCAGACATCATCAGTCCAGTCTTTGTGGAAGGTGATTTTTGACTGCCTCAGTGCTGCTCTGTTAAAACCCTTGTCGTATTGGTACAACTAACATTTACCTGAAGCTCAGATATCTTGCTTTAGTGACTTTTCTTTTAATAGAGGTATGTCAGTGCACAATTTAATATTTTAAACTTGGATTTTAAAATTACTTGTACTAAGATAAAGCCAAATGCGTGTTGGCTGAAAGATTAATGTTAAAGAACAGACGATATTAAGCTTTAGACTGGGAGAGATTGTAATATGAAACTTCATCCTGCTGCAAACTGCCTGAACAGTATGCTTGGCCCAGAAGCTATCAGTAACTACTTCTGGCACTGTAAAACACTTCAAACATGAGTAAGTCTAAAGCATGTGTGTTTTCCTGCTGAACTATACCCAAGGACTCTTAGCCTCATCCCACATCACTAAAAGATAGTGAAGAATGTAAATTTTGTCTGCAGGAAATTTGCAGACTGATTTTACACTTCCATTGAGCCTTTCATTTCTGACTGTCCCTTTACACTGACATGAAATTTGCATAGAATATTATCTTAAGTAATTTCTCAAATATAAGAACACTTTTCAGCTTATGCGTAGTTGTGGTTGACCCCATGGCCCAGTGTTTCATCTCCAGTTAACACAGTTACACAAACTCGTATATCTTAAAGTCGAATAAGGCACACTGAACTACCTACACTGAACTAGTGCAATCTAGCACTAGGCGTTTTCTTAGCTAGGGAAGATCCGTGAGCCAGATAAGCCCTTAACTTGGCTTGAATTGTATTTGGTTGATACATGAGCAATGGTTCTAGCGGAACAGATGAAATTATTTCTGTTATGGAGACAAATGTGCATTGTTTCTTAATGAGTCTAATGCTTGTTGTATCTACATCTAATCTGCAATGTTTTCCTTAGCAGAGCCTCGAGAGCCACTTATTGTCGCCTTCAGAGATGCCGGGTCAGCCCCTATCAAAGAACATTCTGCAGGTACTTCTTACTGGGGGGGAATTACTTAAAAGGGTATCCTTAATGGGAAAACAAAAATTAGTTGAAAAGATGAACATTTAAGATATAATTATGAGATTAGTAGTTGGACATAACTCCCTGTAGAGGAAAGAACTATTCGCTAGTTCAATTTACTTAATTTGTGTCATCATGCTATTTCCCATGATTACAACTTGAAAATAAAAAGCCTGGCTAAGAGCCTAATTCTAAGGGCAGTCTAGAATTGGTGTATCTAGTTGCACCAGTCCACTTTGTCTCTGACTTGCTATAAATAGTGTATCCTGTATTGTAGTATAATGAGCTTGTTTGTATAAACTGGATCATATTCTGAACATTCTTTCATTCCTTGTTCTTAGGAACTTCTTGGTCCACCCATTACCAGACCTGCTTCCTCAAATGTCTTAAGTGGCCTGATAGGTGGTTTGGAACCTGCAGCCTCTTTACTGACACAAAGAGCACCTTCTCCCCCTATTCCACCCGTCTTTCCAACGCGAGCTGCTTCTGCAGATTACCTGCGCCATAGAATATCTTCACCCATTGGTGAGATTGGTTGCAAAACACTTCTTTTTTTACTTTAGTTTCTTTTGAAGAATGCTTTACAGAACAATAAAAACTTCCTGGTATTTGGTGGGCAGCTAGGTCAGTGTCTGCCTCTTGAGTGCAAGACGCCTGTTTACTTTGTAGTCTGTTAAATTTGTCTCCGAAAAATGTAGATGTTTGAATCAACTAGAGTTCACAGTAAATTCTGGTGTGGAGTAATATGCTCAGCTGCTGTATAAGAAGCAATCTTTCAGGGACTACTTGGTCACTTCCATGGGAAAACAGTACTGGTAGCCTCTCCGTAGCACTCTAGCCTAGTGACAAGGAAGAGACATAGCTCTGTGTAGGCTTCAAGAGATGAACTGAGTCTTCAGAAGGAATTCTTATTCCATGTAGAATTGCTTAACTTAGGGGTGTGTATCGTATACATTGAAAGAAATGTAGTCCTTTTAAATGAAACTGTTGAATGTTCTTTAGGTTTTGGACAAAGTTCTCAGCAATTGCTTGGTGATCCCTTTCCAGGTGTGAGGAAGCCCATGAGTCCAGTTGCTGCACAGGTTAGACTAAATGCTTTTGCTTAATGTGTATTTATCTGTTTATATTGTGTGGTCTAGAGCTAACTTGCAGAAACATGTACTTGTCTGCTGCATTCTGATATTAATGCTTAACTAAATGCTGAGTATGAGTCTGCAAAGTCTAATTTAGCAGTCTCTAAACCTCATTGCAATTGGATCCATCAGAGTACCTCAAGTACAAGATTTTAAGCTTCTATTGTCTGTCAAGAACTAGATGGCTGTTAGTGGGCAGACACTTCGAAAACACTAGTAGCTGTAGCAGTAAATCTTCATTATCTTAACCAAATACAAGTTTTGATTTGTAGTTTTGCTTTGTGTTTTTGTACAACTATACTTCAGATGAGTCCCTTGGAAATACAGCAAGCTGCATTAGAAGGACTAGCATTACCACATGACTTAGCCATACAGGCAGCAAACTTCTATCAACATGGCTTTGGCAAACCACAAATGGACAAAACCAGAGATGGCTACAGAAACAGGCTAGTATCTGACTGCAAGATTTAAGGGGTATACTGTTAACTGATTTTTAATGTTTTCTTTCATTAGAAATTAGTACTAGTTACTCAAGCTTGTACTGGTTCTTGGCAATCCCGCCTTCTGCTCTGTGCCGAGAGTCGAGAGGCTTTTTACTGACTTCCTGTCTCTTAACAGGCAGCAGCGAGTGGCTAAATCACCTGCCCCAGGACACAGAGGGAATGCGTCTTCTCCAGCCCCTACAGCATCCATCACTAGCATGGTCAGTAACTCATGTATAATGATTGTAGGAAAAGCTGTGAAAGTGTCTGTGGGAACTAGGTTACAGCAATTGTGATCGATAGGAGAAAGGGAGGCCATAGAGGAGTTAATCATAGTCATGTTGTGTTGGTGGCTGTATGATACAAGAATGAATTTCACTTCATATGTAAGTGAATGTCTTCACTTTTGAAAACAGCCTTTTCTGACCACTGTCTTATCTAAAACTGAAGAAACACCATTAATATTACCTTGACCTGGTCTTCTGAAACCAAAGGAAGGTAACAGTGAAAACTCAGGCCCTCATATTTTGGTACTTAAGTTGTCAGAAGACAAGCGCTGAAAGCTGTTAGCTGTTTCAGAGAACAGTGCTCTTTGGGCATGAAGTGACTGACCTAAGTGTCTGTAGGTTGAAGTATTACTTAGGGCTTCAGGGTCTCTTTAAAAATAAATCTTAAACCCAAGCTGGTGCCTCATTGCCTTCAGTGCTATGTAGAATGTTGCTTTGATCTAAACTTTACAATTAATCAGTCAAGTACTTGCTTACTTCTTAGGACTAACCTGGACTATCAGCTGCTAAATCAAACAAGCACTCTTGTACACCAAATGAGCAGCTTCCACAGATGCTGTGTTACTTTGGGGGAAAAATATGAATGAGACAATAGTTTATTGCAGATCTCAGCTCTGAGTTAATACAGGTAGAAACTGTTGAGCTGCTGTTCTGAACCAACAGCAAAGAGGAAACAGCTGTAACTTAAAACAGCTCACCTATTTTGTTTCAAGCCTGTTAAGGTGTACTTTAACTTTGAGACCATCCGGTTTTAATAAAGGTATCAGACTTCTGCAAAGGCTAGAGAGAACTGCTTAGACCATAGAATAAAGCTATGAAATGAGGTGAAGTAAAATCATGGGTGCACAACAGTGTATTCGAGAGAGCTTTAAATGGAAAGGATGTGCTGGAGCTGGTGTCCGCCCGCAACTAAGAGCGGCCTAGAAAATCAGCACTAAGTATTGCTGCTTACTCTGTTCTCTGCAGCTGTCTCCTTCCTTTACACCTACCTCGGTGATCCGCAAGATGTATGAGAGCAAGGAGAAAAGCAAAGAGGAGCCAGTTTCTGGGAAAATGAAAGTCAGTGATGGTAAAGATGAAAATCAGAGGCCAAACGAAGGTATTGTAATGGCTTTAAAATAACACACAAAGATTTGGAATAGAATCAGCTTCAGCACATGATATGTCCAGGCTAACTTTAGACATTCCTGATTTGTGGGAATGAGGAGGGTGTAGAAACGAGCCTATGGAGGGGATGCATTTCCAAGTGCAGTTTTCCAGCAGTGCTGGGTTTAAACCCATTTTTTCCTAATCTATCAGTTTGTGAGCAATAGTGACATTACGAGGCCTGGACCAAAACTGTTTCTTTGCAAGTGGTCTTCATGAACAAGCATATTAACAGTGATGCTTCTGTATCGCTCTACACCAGTAATGGAATATAAGCAACTTAGGGCCCTCTTGAGATGTCTGAATTGATCTCAGCTGTGATTGTTCAGTTAAGTTCTTAAATGTAGCAGATCAAGGAAGCATTTTGTCACCTTAACTGGTGTAAGTGGCTATTAAGAAGAAATGCTTGATACCAGTTGCCTGACCCAGCCAGACTAACATCCCTGATGGCCATGACACTATTTTGATACTGGTAACTATGGAGGTGGCTTTTAGCACCCCAACTATTACTCTATTACTGCCACCTCAACTGGTAGCAGAAGACCCATCTTAAGATATCGTAGGCCTTGTCTAGATGGTCTGTGGAAGTAGCTTCTTGAGGCGCTTTGCGGTTCCAAATATTGCTAAGAAAGCAAGCTGCTGTGAACACCCAGGCACATCTAAACTGAAAACCTGCTTTGGGCTAGATTTCTGGAACAACTCCAACTTCAAATTATCTTGTTGGGAGGCTCCCTTGTACCTCCTGTCTCCTTTGGGACTGACTCATCCATGCTGCCAGTTCAGAATGGCTAAGAAAGAGGGAAAAATAAGAGTTCAGGTGTTGACTCTGACCTAATTTAAGCTTGCTGTTAAGGGATTTCTGTGGAACATTCCTTCTTGTTACTGTTTTGAAATAATCTGGCCAAAAGCATGCAGGAAAGACAGATGCTTACTATTAAATATATAGACTGAAGTTCAGCTGGTCCTGGAATCTGGTTATCAAATCCAATTACTAGCTTTGATTTTCATTAGTGTAATCTCTAGCTGTGGACAATAATAGTTGTATTCAATTCTAGCTACAGATAACCTACTGTCTAGTTCTGTGGAGAATGCAGATCAAGAAACTTTGCCCACCTTAGGTACCAAACTACCTGCACTGCAACGCTCTGCATGTTCCACACCTCTTACCCAAGCAAATCGTTGCACCAAAGAGCAAGACTACAGGCCTAAATCAACTGGTAGAAAGACTCCTACAATGGCCTCCCCAGTACCAGGAGGCCCTTTTCTTCGTCCTGTTCATCAAGTACCCCTTGTTCCCCATGTACCAATTGTACGACCTGCTCATCAACTGCATCCAGGATTGGTCCAGAGAATGCTGGCACAGGGGGTTCATCCGCAACATCTTCCTCTGCTGCAAGCAGGTAATCCATTCTTCTTTCCCTTAAGTTGATGCATGTTCTCTGTAAGACCAACTTTGTGTTAGGAAGAGCACAAACTGATACTCATTACTGGTAATGTTCGTTACATCAAAACTTACCTTTAAAACCAGGCAATAAATTCCAACCCATCTAAATACATTTTTGTTTTGCTTTAAGTTCCTGATGCTTGTTAGGTAAGAAGTTGGTTTGCTCTTGTTCAACAGGTATGCTTCCTCCTGGAGTGGACCTGTCTCACTTGCAGGGGATATCTGCTCCCCTCCTTGGCCAACCATTTTACCCACTACCAACAGCCAGCCATCACATCTTAAATCCACGCTCTGGGACGCCTTTGCAGCTAGCAATGATGCAACAGCAACTACAACGATCAGGTAAGCTAAAACACAAAATGGGAGTGTGAGTTTTAGAATGCTGACTAGCCTGCTCCAGGTACTGAACTCATTGGCCTGTTCCAGTATGCTGGGCTAACAGGAAGCTGCTTGGGTTCTTTAAGTATTCATATCACTAATCTTGCGTGGGTGCTGGAGCAGCTTTGGCCACTGCAGGCTGTTAGGCCAGAAGGAAGTCCAAGTGAAGCATTGTTTCAAGATACATATTTCTATCTGCCTTTTGCAGCATGTGTGCAGTCTTTGCTTCCTTGCTGGGTGAGGGGCCACCCACCTGTCTCTAATAAAATACAGTTTGGTGCTGGTCTTCCAGTTAAAACCGATGTTGATACTGTGTCCAGAACTGGCAGTGTCACGCAGTTTGTGGGAGCGCTAACAAGAGGATAAATGTGCGGGGTCTGGTTTTTCCAGGGCTGATAGAACGAGTAAAAGCCACGTTCAGCTCACATGCCAGAGGCGATTGCTCTGGGGCAGATGGAGGAATATGTTTGCTCAACACCACTTCTAATGGCTTTACATTTCACAGGCACGGGAGCGCAGGGATCACCTGCTGGTGCACAGACAACCCCTCAAAATGTGCTGTCTCGGACTGGATTATCTCATGGGCACACGCAGCTTGACCATCGCCCCAGCCAGAGAAGTGGCTCTCCCATTGGCCTCGCAAAATGGTTTGGTTCAGATGTCTTGCAGCAGCCTCTCCCTTCCATGCCATCCAAAGTCATCAGTGTAGATGAACTGGAATACCGGCAATGAACAGTGACCACTGGGTGGGACGCTTGTGATTCTTTAGACTGGATAAAAATGTCCATAATCAGGACTTCACCTCTGTTTGTTTTTTGGGGCTTTTATTTTTAGCACTCTGTGCAAAATTTCTTTTTGAGAGACTAAAGCACATGGCACCTGTCCTGGTCTCATGTCTGCATCAAGACTAAAGGATCCATTATGGCTTGAATAGTGAAGCCTGAAGAAATTTAGATGCAAGACAAAGCCAGTTTAATCCTGGAAGTGTCTATTTTTTGTTTTTGTAAGATATGTGAATGAAGTGCTGATATTCTCTAGTGTAGAGGTAGCAGCTATGGATTCTTTCTGCAGAAAACTAAATGTATAGACCCTTGTGTACAGACTTGTGTATAAACAATCTTTTTGTATATATACACATAGAATAGCCTTTTTGAATCTATACAGCTGTACATAAGAGTAGCTGATAACAGTTGAGCTTTAGTTGTGCCTATGGTTTGGATCTTTCTCCATTGTTATGTGTGGGACTTCAAAATTAAAGTTGCATATCCTAAGTGTGAGTGAACAGGATAAAGTTGCTTTGCCTTTTCTTGCTGCTCATCTCTTCTAGGTCTCCCTCTCACATTCTTCTGTCCGTACTGTGCACTCAGTGTAGCTAAAGTGTCAAAGTAAAAAGCCCACATCTTGCTGTCTGTATAACAAAGGTCTGATTCCTTGTGTGTAAGACTCTTGCCATCAGATGAGAGAGTTGTTTAGTCTTCAAACAGCCTTGAAGATGGGACCTGGTACAGTAATGATAAAGCCCAATCTTTGGTCTGACATAAGTAAAGAGACTGTAGGTGCCTACTGGTCACAGCTCTTTTAAGAGGGCTGCTGCTGGTCCTTGTTTAGCTGCAGTATTTTCCTTGTTTTAATCTTTCAAACCAGTTACTAAAGGTCATCAAAATGAAGCCTCTGAATCCTCACCCTTCAACTCTTCAGTCATAGCTGTGGTATGTTCTATACTGCCTTCAGTTCTACATACAGAAGGGAGTCCCAAAGAACTGTCCTCAATCTAGTGTGCATCTGCTGATGCAACTTACTGTGAAACTTGCCTTTGGAGTCTTGTTCTGCGGCTTGAAAGGGGGAGGATGGGGTAGTTTTGTGATCTTGCTGTGTATATTTGGTTTTAAAATACTATGTTCCTTTTAAGCCTGTTTCACTTCCCTGAAGTGTTCTCTTCCATCCTTCTACTGCATGGTTCCTCACTTCACTTTCTCGCTTGTGTTGAGTCTAGTACTGCTGTCATGTCCTCTATCTAGCTTAGGCCATTGTGCTCTTTTAAAAAAAGGTGAAAGCAAACCCAGAATTCTCACGGACTTGCTCTTTCTTAGGTCTCACTGAATGCAAAACCAGCAGCAGGAAAAAGAAAAAATCACTTGACTGTATTGTAACAATTGCCAGCATGCTGTGGTGGGTTTGCTGCAGTCCAGCAGAGACAGTGTTGTACAGAAATAGCAAGCTGAAATCTCCAATGTGGTATCTGTTGAGGGTCTTCTAGTGGTTGTTCCTACAACAATCTGTGTAAAACATGCAATCACCAGCTTGTCCTTGTAAGACTGTTTTCATACTTTTTTAACTTGACACTTTCCCAGTAACATTCTGTAAATAAAGATGATTCTACCAGCTGTCTGTATCAACTGCTCTTGAACTAAACTATAATGTCAGAATATTGGTAAGGTTTTGGCATTGTTCTCAGGTAAACTAAAACTGTGCTTTGAGCTTAATCTGTAGAAAACTTCATCTTCCATGTAGGGGAGAACAGCCTGCTTTGAAGGTAACCAGCATCACTGAAGCCACACCCTGGAATGGCTGCATTTAAATACTTTCGTAGACCCACAGTTAAGTAAGAAACAAGATTCCAGTGTGCTAGAACTCTTAAACTCATCAGTTCTAAAGAAAGGGTGAATGAGGCTCATTGTTCATAGCTTCCAGTCTGCCCCCTTCCACTCAAGGCTGACAACCCCAGCACAGCTGCAGTAGTTCAGCTCTCTTGTGCAGGAATCTACTACTAAGCTTAGCTTAGAAAAACTATTAGGGAAAATGCTTACCAGGCTGAGTAGCAACCACTGCAAGGATTTAGTCCTTGAACAGGCATTTGAAATCACTGTATTTATGTGTAATAACAAGGTGAGCATCTTCAACATGTTTACTTAAACATCCCTACCCCCTTTTTGTAGGAGAGCAAATGCTAGAGGCTAACGCACTTAAGCTTTTTGCTCATTTGCTCTATTAATTTATATTAAAAAGCAACAGAACTGCTCCTTTTAGAGCAGACTTTTCTAAGCAGGAAATAATTTTAAGAAAAGTTCAACCATCTAGTTTACTTCCACTCATACAAACAACTGAAAAAGTGACTGCCTGGGAGCAGAACCTACCCACTATTCCACAACTGCAGGACTATTAATAGCCTTGAAGTAGTCAAACAGGAACATTTCAGATTAAGGCAGCCAGAGCCAGAATTCTCTGTGCTCTAGTACAGTTTTGTAAGATATGGGTCTCCAGCTTCTGCTCTTCATGTTTTGTTCTAATTTAGAACAAAATAATGCCTGATGTGTGAAATTCTTTCCAGTTTGGAAAGACCTACACATGCAGCAAAAAATCCTCCTGGGCATCAAAGCTTCCTTGAAAGATTTTTGCCCTTGTCAAAGTTACTTCACATGAGTTTTTCAGTTGTAAGTTCTGCCAGAATGGGACACTGCAGTACACGTTAGCCAGAAACATCAGTTTTACCCTGCAGTAAGGCACTACCACAAAGAACGAACACCTATTTGCTATAGGCTTGACAGAAATGGCCACTTACAACTAATGACACATTTCAGGCACAGTGGCAAACCACGTCAGAACAACTTTATTTCTTCACAATCTGAATAACATCCTCATCTTCAAGAGTATGGTCTTTACCAACTTTTTGAGGGTTGTGTTTAACAGATGAACCCCAGACCAGTGCACTGAAAGAAGAAAAAGTAAATTTAAAAGAATTAGAAGTGTAATATGCAAATAGCAGAACAACAGCTATTTCTGTCACAAAGCTAATACAGAAAGCTATGCTTAAGAGCTATTTTTGTTCTCCTGCAAGTACCTGGATGAGTGGTCTGTGTGAACCAGAGCACAAACAGATCAAAACAAAGTATGAAGTCATCCAAAATACTTGTGCATACAGTACCATGGCCTGTAATGCTGCATCTAGCACTACTTTCAAATGTAAAGAAAAATATTTTCCCCACAGAGGAAATTGATCCAGCAAAGATCATAGGAACATCAAATATGGTAATTTAAATATTAGGTTTAATTGTCATAGGGAGATCCACTCCATTCAACATTAGGGGAAAAAAAAAAATCAACCAATTTTCCCTTCTAGTTTACAGGAAAATGAAAGAATATTTATTTTCTATTCTCTATAAATTGTTCTTTTACAATAATACCTACTATTTAAAGTCTTTAATGAGATTTTTGTGGATCTTCATGCAAAAATCCTCCACTGTGGTCTTGCAGTAAGGTAGTACCACAGGAGAGGTGTAGTCTGGGAGTTGCCCTTTAGGTTTGGTGTAGCTGTAACACAGATGAAACAGTCAGTCAATACCAAAATCTCCTCTTCCCTTTCAACCCATTCTAAAATTCCATAGGTTATTCACATTGTCATCTTAAGTGCTCAGGTCGAGTTCCACTATTTCAGTGGTGACAACAGCTATTCTGTAAGTTGTTTGGTGTTCTTAAGCTGAAAATGTATCTGGGTAGCCAATGGCTGCAGCAGGTTCTCCCTTGGAACTGCAAAGGTTTACCCCTAGTGAGTTTTCTGCAGTTGCTTTAAAGATGAAACAGGAATAGATGGAAAAGAACATCTACTATATTATGGTTCTGATTTTTTTCTGTGAAAAACTTAACATATATTGGGAAAAAACTGACAGTCTATAGCTCAGATACCTAGCCATACTAAATCCCTTTTAACAATATCTTTTATATTGTCACAAGAAGACAATTAAAGGACTACAATTACTGCATTATAAGTATTAATAGATTCATCCCTAACCTCATCCGAAGAAATGCATTAGTAGTATGAGGTAAACCTGTAATAATTTACAGTAAAAATATCAGGCTAGATAAAGGACTAAATTCAGGTCTGTTAAGACAGCTGAATGTACATCACTCGCGACAGACTGAAAAAAGGTACCTCTGAAATTTGTATCTTTGCACTAAATTTGACCAGAAGTCCATGTTTTCAGGAATTTTTTAAAACTTTTTTTGGACTTGATTTCACAAGGTCCTCTAATTCTCCTACAAGAAGTTCACAGCACTTGCAAATGTTAGGAAACTCTCCACCACACAACAGACAAGAGGAGCACAATCACCAATTTACAGATTAAACACACTTGAGTGACAAAAGACATCATCATTTGAAAGCCAGAGTTCTATGCTAGTAGAAAACCATTAGAAAATAATCATCAGTCATCAGTTCTTGAGACATTCTTCAGTCTCAGCCTTACACTGAACTCCAGAGAAGGCAGCAATTGGGACTCACATTCGTACTAGCTTCAGGTAGTCCCAAATTTTCTCCAGCAGATCATCAAAGTTCCAGCGATGATGAGCAGATATTGGTACACAGTGGGGTACTTTGTAAATAATATCTAGTTCCTCAATGGAAATCTGGTCGATTTTATTTAGGACATAAATGCATGGGATGTAAACCCTGCAAAGAGAAGAATACCATTACAGCAGCCTAGCAGCAATACATTGCTACCTTCAAAAAACTTCATTTTTTAAAAGAACAGCAACATACTAAACAGCACGTGTCGATACCACACTGCCAGCTTAGCTTCTGTGGGAAGCAAACCTCAGAGACAATTATTTTCTTTAGAATATAAATTGCAAGTATGCCAAAGCCAGGGTCCCAACAGTACCTGTTCCCTTCAACAACATCAATTAGGTCATCAGCAGTGGCATCGCTGCGCAGTGTGACGTCAGCATTGTGAATTTTATACTCTGCTAAGATGCTCTTCACTGTTTCAGTATCCAGCTCACTCTGAGGACACTGCACATAGACATAGTATTAAGGAATGGAAGAGTTTACAGCCAAATCAAACATTACAATTAATAATGCTATCACCTACAAATTGCTGCATATAGGTTACTAAAAATAACAGCTGCATTGTTAAGTTATTGGACTTGACTGAGATTTTACCATAGTTAGCCTCAGGAGAGGGGGAAAAAAGATTTAAATGATGACACCTTTATTTATATTAATGCCACTGACAGCTGCCATCAGACATTTCAAAAGTAGTATTTCCTGTCAATCTGAGACCAGTTGCAATACAAACCTGCCTATCTACTAGGTCAGTGCCCAGAGAACTGCATGTTCGGTACCTAGATTCCAGAGCAGATTTCTGATTTTTGGTATCTGGCTAGTTCTATGTTTTTAAAGATTCAGTGATAAATAGAAAATGAGAAGTGGTCCAGGTTGCGAGGCCTGTAACTCTGAGCTCTCTTCTCCAGAAGAATGCTGCAGTCACCAAGTGAGAGGCAGTTTTGGCACACTCTCCTTTGGGCCTTGGAACTTAAAATTGTTGGAAAGTGACCAAGCCTCTGATTTGGGGGTGGGGAGGTGGCCAGGCTCCCAGGGCAGGTATGGATGGCCTCCAAGAAAAGTAACTGACTACAGCACAGTACCACAGTTCAGCTTCTAAAGAAGTCACAGCACAGGAATGGTCCTAGGCATACCATTAATTGCAAACCCCTCTTTCTTCAAGCATTTTTTTTTTATTTTGGTTAAAGAAAACTTCCAACTTACTGTGGCTGTAAGGTTAATGCCCCCTTTATCCTTTTTTTTAAAGCCAATATTGGGGGGCTTACTATTCAGACGAATTCCAAATCCCTCCAGTTCATTCTCAATGATTTTCTTGTGACCAAGGGGTTTCAGCACATCCAGAACAATCAGAATGAGATTACAGGTTCGAGCAACTGAGAATCAGAAAAAGAAAATCATCCCTCAAAAAAATACACTCACGCAATCTGAGACAAAACAACACAAAATAGGGCTAAGTGGCTGATGATAATATTAAACCCCTGAAAGCCAGTACATTGCTGATCTTTAAATTCCAGTGAAAGACTGAAGTCTGTAGTGCTGGCCAGTCATCACTGATGTTTAATATTGGATCACATCTGCCTTCAAAATTGGTAATACACCTTCACTGCAGTGTCAACACAGAGCACGAACGCAGCAGCTACATAAAGCCAGAACTGAAACCAGAATGAAAAGAAAATAGCTACTGCTTCACAGCAGGCAGCTCAATTCCAGCATATACTTCACCTTTTTAGAGACATCAGAAACAGTAATTCTACCCTTCATTTTCATAAGCTGTACTAACTGGACCAGTAAGAGGATGCTGCCTCCAGCTCTAATATACTCACCTGCAATGACTTGCCTTCCTCTGCCTTTACCATCCTTGGCACCTTCGATAATTCCTGGGAGATCAAGTAGCTATTTGTTCAGAGGAAGGAAAGTAACTCATGAGAATGATATTTTTCTTCATTGAGAAAATAAATCCTACTTCTACCTTTCTCCTAAACCAGCTGACTCTACTGCAAATCTGAACAGAACACGGCAAAATCCTTTCCCCTTTGACTGTTATATACTGCATTGCCCTATTGGGAGCAACAGATCACCTCACAGAGAATATGAGAACAACTACAGGAACTTCCAGAGCGAACAGAAAAGCAGGGTAAAATTAGTACCTCAGGGAAACATTTGCAATGTATCCTCAAGCACTTCTACACATCACTTCCAACCTGCTAATGTCAGGCTGGACGATTTAGCCATAACACCACTGCATCTATATATACAATCTTATCCTCACAGACACAAAAAAATCTCACCTGTATCTTTGCTCCTTTGTATCTAATGACTCCGGGCACAGTAGTTAGTGTAGTGAATTCATATGCTGCCACTTCAGAGTATACACCAGCAAGATTACTTAGAAGAGTAGATTTCCCCACTGAAGGAAAACCCACAAACCCGATTCGGGCATCACCTGTCTTTGCAACGTCAAAGCCTGCAAATAAGGAACAAATTTATTTTTTTAAGGTGGCCATTTTCTACCTTTTCAGGTTCTGCACAACAGTTCCACTATTACTTTTAATATTGCCAAAGTGAAAGCCAGGTAAGCTTCCCTAAAGGAACAATGACAGAGTGAAACATAGAGTTCACAATCGATACTGCCTGCACCACTTTAACACTCCATAGCATGTACTTGTCAAAGAAGCGCACGCTGCAAGGGTTCCCAGTGGGCTTTACTTGGCTTGCATGTAAGTGGAGCATTCCCTTAAGCACTGCAGCTTACACAATTCATATCTTTATACATAAAAATAGGTGCCTGCTGCAAGATGCTTCTTCAAATAAACACCCTAGCACTTCTGCAAATACAGTATTATACTAGCCAAAACATAGAAGTCTGTTCATGCACGATTCAACACGGGCTCCACCGCAAAGCCCCAGAAAATGCCACAAACCATGGCTAAGGTCCTGTACCGGGAACAAGAGGGTAAGAAGGCTGCTCCGATTTATTCAGCAGTCTGACACGATTTAAGCGGACAAGAGCCACCCCCGTCAGACCGATTTCCGTCACACACCCCGCACTTCAGCAGGGAGGAGCGGCCCGGAGCCTTCCCGATGAACGCACCTTCCCCGGGGCCGCCGCCGCCGCCTCCCTTGGGGGTGATGAGCTCTCGGCGTAGCTTGGCCAAGCGGGCCTTCAGCAGCCCCAGGTGGTGAGCCGTTGCCTTGTTCTTCTGCGTCCGGGCCATCTGCAAGAGCGCGGAACCGAGGACTCACCACGGGAGAGGCCCTGCCGAGCCGCACCACCCCTCGGCTCCCGCAAGCCGCCTCACAACCCCGACGGCGCCGTCAGGGCCCCACTGCCCCTCACGAAGAGGCACCGCTGCCTCCCCCGGTCGCCCCGTCCGGCACTTCGTGCCTGGCCTGACCCAGCCCCGACCGGGGAGAAGGCCGACACGTTACCTCGGCCTCGATCTCCGCGATCTTCGCCAGCGTGCCGCTCATCTCGGCTGCAGGTCGCGGCCCCAGCCGGCACCCACCACAGCAGCACCCCTCCTCAGGCCCGGCCCGGCAGCGCGCAGGCGCCAGGCGGCCTCTCGCGGGAGCGAGGCGAGAGCTCGCGAGAAGTCAGCGGGCGCGCGCCTGGCGGCAGGCGGGAAAGAGCCNCACCTGTGTGAGGGGAAGGGCGCGGCGGGCTGCGGCGCCGGGAAGGAGGCGTGTGTGACAGGGCTGTGTGTATGAGAGAGGGAGAGAGAGAGGGGCTGGGGCAGCTGTGGGGGTGTAGGGATCGATGTGCGAGAGACCTGATGAGTGGCTTGGGGTGAGGGGAGAAAAACGGTCGTTGGTGAGGCTGAGGTGCTCGTCTGTGAGGGAGGCACTGGCGTTGTGCTGAGCGAGTGTGGCAGCCGGCGTGAGGCTGAAGCTCTGGGTGTTGGTCTGTGAGAGAAAACGTGCTCGACGTGTGGCGAGGAGGGGTAAAACGGCTGTGCCGTGAGGCAGGGTTGCTCGCAGGTGTGTGGGCAGCCCTGCCTTATGGAGCCGGGGCGCTCGCTGCCCGTGAGGGGAGGTGGCATGTGCCTTTCCCTGTAGTTAAACTGGACCTGATGCTTCGACGTACGCGGAGATCTGCCTCTGCCCCGGTCTTCCTTGTAGTCCACTTGCAGTACTGCTCATCACCAGGTGTGTAGATGTGCGTGTGTATTCCATAGCCCTGTTGAATCGGGTAGAGCTGCTACACTGCTTGTAGGAGAGCCTTCTTTAGCTGATGCTTTACAAAAGCAGGACTTCATCCTGAAGCTTTCACGCGGCTCCTTTCAGCTGACCCAAGGCCATACCGCTTTGCCCCGGGGACATCTGTAACTGTCCATTGAATGCAGGCTAATTAAGTAGATAAAGGATTTTTTTTAATGGCCCCTTCAAAATGTGAAGAACCGAGTATCTCCAGCTTTTGACAGCATCACAAGAAGCCAAACAGTTGGATTTGGAATAAAAAGTATTTTCATGACCTGAGCAAATACATTTTTTATAAGTTTTCAGGATTTTAGAGTCTCTAACCTTATTTCCCCATCATATTTTGTCTGAATTGGAATACTTTCTATAAACCTTTTTTTTTTCCATACTCAGTAACCTTTCCAGGAAGGCTCTTCTGTCTCAATTTATTACAAAGTCTGTTTTTATATGATGTATCCAAATTTAACATGGTTTTTAAACAAAAATACACTCTCCTGGATCCATGCTGTACAAGTGTTTATAATGACAGTCTTGCAGAAACAACTACTACGTCTTGAGACAGGTTTCTGAACGTTACAGGATTGACAAAATTTAACTAACCTTATAACGGTTTTGATAATAGAACTGTTACAGATCATTATGTCTTCTTTAACTTACAGTAAAAAGAAAAAAAAGCATAGTGCAGTGTAAACCACACTGCTATTCGCTATCTTTCTGCCTCTGTATCTCCTCCTTGTCTCATCTTAATCAAAAAAGAAGCCTGTAATGTCATAAACTATAGTAGGAACTGTCATTAATATAAGCTTATACAGAGCTTACTAAAATAGAATCTCAAATAAAATGAGATTACTATTCCTCGGGATGTTAGCTCAGCTAAGCTAGGGTAAATATAAATGCACCTACCACTGTATATTTGTTCATGGTTTTCTAATTATCCCTTCTGAACAATATCCGTTTTCAACATAGCACATAGCAGATTTGGTCCTGGTATAAATTTTTTCCCACTTACTTCAGATGGAATTGGGCTTGTTTAAGCCTGAGCTGAATTCAGCCATACAATCAGTCCATGTTTCTGGTCACTTTTAGTAACAGAAAAAACACTGGGAAAAGTGCAAATTCTGAATGCTTAATCATAGTTTAAGTCCACCTCTATTTCTGCAGTAGATGATGCCTAACTTCAGAAATAGTTGCTAGCAACAGTAATAGTTCTTCTTACAAACTGACTCCAAATCTCATATATTGAGTCTAACTAAAAATTACACTTCCAAGTGTGGGCTGAATGAACAAAAGATGCCAACAGAATATATGGTTTGAAAATTTAGTTACTGGGAGATTTTTACTTTCCTGGTTTAGATATTCATAGTTCTAATGCACAACTTCTCAGCATATGCTCTTAAATCCTTTTTTTCCTAGAAAGTTACTCAAGTAAAGATCCGATAAGGAATTTAGGCACCTAAAACTTATTTCAGTGTTGAGTATTGTCCTTAATGACCTGAAGGGAGTAAAAGTTTAATTAATAAAGATAATTTGTCTGAATTTTTTTTTGTGGCCTAATTAACACAGTTCATATTCGTTCATAACAGCACCTTCTTTTAAGCTTCAGAGAGAGTTGTTCAGTAGAGATTGGTTCCAGGTGGTGAATAGGGTATATTATTTTTATTTACTGTGATGACTGTTGTGATTTTCGTAAGATAAAGGTGTTTTATGTTATGAGGCGCTTGGAGAATGGAGTGGTTATGACCATGGGAAGTTAGGTGTGACAACTGCAAAAGTGGCTGAAAGGTGGGTAATTGGGAATGGATAAATGATGTCCCCTGAGGACAGCAGTCAAAACTAGAAAATGGAGAGCAAATTATAAAAGTTTGTTAAAAAAAAAAAGGAGACTAGAAAAGTCAAGGAAAATATTAATAGAAAATTGGATCTAATGTCAGAAGATGAAAAAGCCCCCAATGGAACTGAGGGAAAATAAAAGGAGACTGAAATCTACTCAAAAGGTTAATTGAGCTTCATAGTAGGTGCTGATGGAAGATGTAGTATGTGACTTGCCTTTTTTTTTTTTAATGAATATGTATGTTTTTTTAAATTGAGAGCATTCCAGTTAGGAAGTCCAGATGAAGTGCAAGAAGGGGTATTTTTCCAAAGGTTGTAAATTGCACGACAGCAGCAGAATTAATCTCTCAGATGGCCAACTGCCTATTATGTCAGACAACATCAAATAAAGATTCAAATATGTAGTAAAAAAGCCCAAATGATCAAGGAGTCATATGAATTACTACCTGATAAACTGAAAGTATATAACATAAGCGCCTTTCTAATACTATTTTTAAGAAGGTAAGGAAAGCAATGTGCGATAACGTGTTTAGAAAATGCAGGAAAACTGCATCTGAAATAAAGGCTGTCTCATCAAACAATTAAGAAACATGATACGGTATGGAATCAGTGATTGGGAGAAACAGGAGTTTGTGTTTCATCAAGCTACAATTACAGGAATGTGACTGAAATGGCACATACTTCATTAGCAAGATCTGAATGATGGAGAACTGTAGCAAAAATGGGTGTCAGAAATTCATATTCTACGTACTGCAGTCCTCCTGACTCATTGATTTTGAGCAAGTCATTTCCTTTGCAGTTTTATTTTTGCACAACAGGAATGTGCAGTTGCCACAGAATGATTGAAACTTTCACGTTTCCATAGCACTGCCCTGCGAGTATGATAACTGTAGATCACTTCAATAGGAGAGCTGAGTAGTTAATGCATTTAGTGTGTTTTCTGTCAAACTACCAATTTTAAATAAGCTGCATCATTATGGGTGAAATTTTGAAACAGCTATTATTTTAGCTTGAGTAGAGTTTTACTTAGGTCAGATGCAAACTAAGTATGTTGAGAAAAGGCTTGCTAGTCTTTTGGATAACCATGTAAAATTTACTATTGTAAAATATATGGTAAAAACTGTGAGTATGAAATTAATTGTGATAACTTGTGTAGCGTATGCTTCATTAAAATCACATAAAGGCCCTTCTTAAAAATAAGCAGTGCATACTTACTTTGTTAGGTATTTTTTAATTCTTTTCTTTTCCTTCTTTTTATTCTAATAAATAACTTCAATGTGGATATCAAGTTTATTCACAGTGCACTGAGAAGGTCGTTTTAGCTTAAGAGCCACTCTGGTAGTACAGCACTTGTGGTTTTGGTAATTCACCTTATGACAGAAGCTGTAGAATATACTGACAAACAGCTGTGCTAATGCTACATGTGTGTTTGTGGACTTGCTAGGGACTACATCTCTATCTTAGTGGTGGGAATTTCTGCATGATTTAAAAAAGTGGGAAGGAGGTGGTGGAGCGGAAATCAAATCGTGATTGCAGGTGAAACAAGGCTCTTGAAATTTCATATCCTCTCAGTAGTTACCACCAGCCTAGTGAAAAATAGCCTGTATCAAATGATAACCTTGACCTGAGTACTTATGATTTTAAGAATTATGGGTATGGGATTGCAACCAACCTGCCAGAGTTCCCTCATGAAAGAAAGGGTAACTGGAAATTAAGGCATATAGATAATCTGTTAATTTTAAGGTGATTTTTCTGTGTTTTTGTTTTTTTTTTTTTAATTTTGCAAATGTACCTTTTTTTTTGTTTGGGCTTGTTTGCGGTTTTTTGGGTTTTTTTTATTTTTTTCATTGATTGTACTTTGATTTGAGAACGGGCTGCTAATTAACCTTATTATTGTACTTCAGGGAAGAACTGCTCATGCTGAAGAAGAGAAAAACCTTCTTAAGGTGGTTGTAATGACCCGTTTGGAAGAAAGAGATTTTGAGAACCTGCTATCAAAAGGTAAGATTTTTGAGATTTGTAGTACTGAAGCTTCAATGGAACCATAATACTGATTGCCTGAGGTAAAGTAACTCTGGAAGTTGACGCAATTCACATCTCCATTGACTCTTGAGGCAGTAGACAGAAAGTTGTGTCTCTTTCGGATGTTTTAAGAAATACAGATGTATCCATTCATAGTTGTCTTCCTGAATTATTTTTCTTAATGCCAGTTTATTTGGTATTTATGGAGAAGTCCTTCTCAGGATAGCACACTGGTTTAGCTATTAATCTGTAAATACCAAATATTTGACACTTGCATTGCATATTTAAGATTGTATTGTAATACGTGTTTTACATGAGAAAGTTGCCTGTCAGGTTTGCTTAGCTAGGCATGGATGCCTGATTCACGGGGAGTTGATTAGATGGAATCCTAGGTAGTAGTGCCATTTTGACCAGACCTTTAATGTGGCAGTCTTGTTTTGAATGGCTCAGGTTGCTTTGGTTCCAGGCAGTCTAGAATAAGTTAAACTGGGCAGAGTGAAGAAATTAAGGGAACAAAAGGGAGATCAAGTATCGAAGGTTGGCTTCCCAGACTGTTAAATTAGTTTAACAACAAAAAGTTCTGTAGTTTAGCATCAACTCCCCAGACTGTGTCGTGTACTGCCATGCAACAGATGGACTACACAGGGCGTTTAGTGCAGTGAGGAGGGTGATCAAAAAGAAAAGCAAACAGCGCAGTTTTCCTTTTTTAAAACAACTCTTTCTGCATACTTTTCATAGCATCATATACCTCCCTATTAGCAGTTGCTGTCGTTTTTGTGAGAATGCTAGGTATTTTTAAACAAGAGAGTTGTTTGTCTGTTTCTAGAGGAGAAAGCTGATAAATCACTAACCCACGTTTGGATTACAGAGAAAACTGCTATCTCCAAGCCTGAGAATCCTCGCTGCTAGGTAGGGATAGCATTCTCATGGGACAATTCCCAATAAAAAAAAAAGCAAGCTTTAAAAAACTAAATTTAAGTAATAATCAACCTAACAAGTAATGAATGCTGAATTAATTGCTTGTTAGATCAGTCACAGTTAATTAAAATCCCAGCGAAAGCTCAGAAAAACTGACAGCTACTCACTGGAATTGCAAGTGTGCCCTGAAATGCATGATGTTATATATTTCTGTGGAACAAGTAACCGGGAAGTGGTTCATATGGCTGAATTAGCTGGCACAAATGTTATGCAGAAATGTCTCTGCTATTACAGTCCATGTGAAATAGTGACTAATTAACCTTCTTCAAGAGTATAATAATGGAGACTAATCGGAAAAATTTCAGTAGCCTCAAGACCTACATAGATGCATGAATTGAGAATGTTCAACAAATAGGTATGACTCAAGTCTAATTAACGTATCCCCAAATATATTTGAATAGATTCAACTGTAACAGAGTCTTTTGTTACCCTCTATATTTGCAGACCAATTTAAGGTCTGCACTTCAGAGTAAGGCCAGTAGCAATTGATGTGCAGTGAAGTGAGCAATGTACAGTGTGCAGTCCCAAATGGTACACATATGTTCAGAGCAAGAGAGGATTTTTAATAGTATTGAAATACCAATCAAAGTGCTTCAGCAGGGACCAGACAGCTGCAAAACATTTAGGGACAGCTCAGGAATTCCCATGAGCAGAAGTGAGACAGGAAATAGTGAGAAGCTGAATGAAGTAGCCGAGGAAAATACCTTTATTTGAGAGAGAGGTGAGTTCAAAAGAAGTTCAGCAGATCCCAGTGTAGAAGATGTCAGAGAAAATAGATTAGGAATCATCTGGAAAGGGGAAGCAACTCTGTATACTGAAAATGTAAATTTTTAAATTCAAATTTAAAACTCTCTTTCACATCATCTAGAACTCTGTCTTCAAGACAGTAACTGGCTAGTTGTGATGATAAATGAGTTAATCATACCTTTACACTTAGGTAGTTAAGTATGGGGAAATGCCATTTTGTCATCACATTAAATTCAGGGAACTTCATCTTCCAAGCCTGTTTATATTGATGAGCCAATTTTTATCTCAGTACAGTACAAACTGCTTATTTGCAAATGGAAGAAATTTGGCTACACTGTAACAAATGCTAGCAGAATGACTACTTTGATTGTCTCATATTCTGAGAGGGAAGTTTGGGACCAGAAGAAGTTGTAAGTAGTGGTACTTTAAATGTCTTGGTGAAGCCGTAAGGTGGGGGAGGCCAGTTTAGGAAGAGTGGAAGTACTAAAAGGAGAGATGCAGTCGCTACCGTGTCAGAGTGCCGAGGAGCTAAGGCGAATGGCTCTGGTGGTGTCCTTGTGATTTCCTTGGGAGTGCAACATGCTGGCAGTCACTAAGGAGCATCCAGCAACCTACTCGGAATATGAGCTCCCAGCATGCTGATCTGGCGTCCTCATGGCAAGTGTGAATGGGTCACTTGCCAAGAAACAGCCATGCTTTGGGGTGAATACTTAGCTTTTACCTAAAGAAGCAGGCAGGGTGTGTTGGATGGTGCCTTTTTAACAGGAGGGCTGGAAGCTGAAACCAGAACATTCCATGGCAACTGGAGAAAGTTCTGAGGAAAGTGCAGTGAGAGCGGCAGGACCCCCCCCCTCCCCCTGCCTACAGGAGAGACAAAGAACAGGCAAGGAGGGAACTGAAATAGGAAGCAGGAACCATGTCAGGCGGCTGGGGACTAAAAGAAAGCAAATTAATAAACCACTGGGGGAAAGGCACACAACTGACCAAAGCCACTAAGAAAGATAAGCAAATTCCAGATTCTTTAACTGCACTCTGTGTGTGCATGCAGGCTGACTAGTAGGTTTAAATACAGTCATTTTCCTCACTGTAGCAAGTACAACTCTTGCGTCTGTGGCACACAAACGGAGTTACAGAGTGTGAGCACTTCGTAATCTATATAATATCGTGTATTTGAGCTGGGTTCTTCAGCATTGCTACCACTCACACAACCTCAGATTTCTAAAAATATGTGTTGATATCGGGGGGTGTGCATACATAATACAGTAAGAAATCGCTACTGGTAATATTCCTATCAAAAGCAGGAGAAATCTGGCGTACGGGCTGAGGGCACTGTGTGGCCCTAAGCGTTAATGTAATGTTTGCATTTTGGAAGTTGGAAGCTGGGTGCGCTCATTTGCACATCAGTACCCAGAATGCTTTTTCAGTTCCATCACTATTTAATTCAAGTGCTGGGTTCGAGCTCTTGGACGGCTCTGTAGTTTGTGATGCCCTCGCATGTGCTAAGTTCAGTATTTTCCACGGAACAGTTTAAGTGACCATATTGGATCGTGAATAGGTCATCCAAGGATTCTTAATTAGGCTGGATTTTACAAATGCCAAAAAGTGCCCTTGAACACTTTAAAAAGTATTGTCTTTAACAAAACAAAGAACTGTTTTGAGTGGGGGGGGGGAGATTTTTTTTTTCTCCCGAAGTAGAGAAAAATTCTTCTCTGAGAGAAAGAAAATTTCAGCTGAAAATGAGTAAGGATGATGTTGAAGTAAAAGCGCTTCATAGAGAGACCTTGAGCACACGGGGCAGATTCAGCACTAGGACAGTCCAAGCAACCCCGCGAGTGAATTACAGAGGCGCGGTTCGGAGTGTTTAACCGAGGCCCTGGGGAAGGCTAACTTCGGGGGAGCGGAGTGCTGCAGCTGGGGTGTGCTGGGTGCCCAGGGAAACCCGGGCAGCACGAGGCTCCGCGGGGAGCAGAGTTTCCCCAACATGGAGGCAGGCACTCGGGGCCGTGCAATTGCCTGTGCCTCCCGCAGCCCCCGGCCCGCGGGTACCGTTTCTCCCGACCGCTCCCGAGAGGAGGGCATTTTTGCACTGGAAGAATTCCCGCTGTACCCCTTCCCTCCCCCACAATGCCGGCGCCTCGCTCTTTTAGACAGGCTGAGAGTTGATCCTAGTACGGGGGGTGGGGGTGAGAATTACAATGAAAGAGCGGGGGGAGGCTACTCTGCTCTGCAGCCCCTGGCCCCTCTGGGATCGGCTCTCTTCAGGCGAGGCGGGGAGGTGGGGGCCGCTCTGCGCCTCTGCAGCTCCGGGAGGGTTTGCATT
>VWZZ01001440.1:450534-480721 GCA_013399095.1 Psophia crepitans | reverse complement strand
GGTGTTCGGAGACATTCTGGACTTCGCCTACACGTCGCGCATCGTGGTGCGGCTGGAGAGCTTCCCGGAGCTCATGACGGCTGCCAAGTTCCTGCTGATGCGCTCTGTGATCGACATCTGCCAGGAGGTCATCAAACAGTCCAATGTGCAGATCCTGGTGCCCCCTGCACGCCCTGACATTATGCTTTTCCGTCCAGGGGCTGCGGACCTTGGCTTCCCTCTTGACATGACCAACGGTGCCACTTTGGCACCCAATGGCAACGGCATCGCTGGCATGGCTGAAGACGAGGCCACGCGGGCTGCGCTCACTGCTGCACAGTCCTCCCTACCTGTCCTGCAGGGTGTGGACCGCCTGCCCATGGTGGCAGGACCTCTGTCCCCACCGCTGCTGGCCTCACCCTTCCAGAACGTTGCTGCTAGTGCCCCCACTTTAAGCACCAAGAGGGGCAGAGGGCGACCCCGTAAAGCCAATCTCTTGGACTCCATGATGTTTGGTACCCCAGGGGGGCTGCGAGAGGCTGGTATCCTGCCTTGTGGCCTCTGTGGGAAAGTATTTACGGATGCTAATCGTCTTCGTCAGCATGAGGCTCAACATGGGGTGACAAGCTTACAGCTGGGCTACATAGACATCCCACCCCCAAGACTGGGTGAAAACGGTGTCCCTGGTCAGGATGACCCCGATGCACCCCGAAAAAGAAGCAGGACAAGAAAACAGGTGGCCTGTGAGATCTGTGGCAAGATTTTTCGGGACGTGTACCACCTGAATCGGCACAAGCTGTCGCACTCTGGCGAGAAGCCTTACTCTTGTCCAGTGTGTGGTTTACGGTTCAAGCGGAAAGACAGGATGTCCTATCATGTTCGATCTCACGATGGCTCTGTGGGAAAGCCCTACATCTGCCAGAGCTGTGGAAAAGGCTTTTCCAGGTAAGAGGGTACTTATAAGGACCATAGACACAAATGGAGACCTAGGAAGTTGTCCAAGGAAGGAAGTCCTTGTGCTTAGGATAGTTTGACTGTTCCGTTTTAAAATGTCTTGAGACCTCCATCATTTCTGCTGGGACGCTGTTCTACAGTCTCTTGAAAGGGTTTAGCAGTAATAAAGACATAGAACTGGGAGTCAGCTGGCTTCTGGGTAACATTCCCAGCTTTATCCCAGGCTTGGTGTATGCGTGTCCTTGGGCAAATCAGTTAGTCTCTTCCTCAAATGACTCTTCTGTGAAATGAGTAATGAAATAATTACCTACCTCACATAAGTGTCTTGAGACTACTGATTTGTAGGTAGTTTGAAGGTGCTGTTGAAGTGCAAAATATTAATACATCTCAAGATTATTTTTCTCGTATCCATTTTAAATTTTCTTTTTCTTAACTTCCCTTCATTTCTCTTAGTTCGTAATGTTTTTTATCACCCAAATGTGAAGGAAGAGGTGAGATTTCAAAGGCTGCAGCATCAAGTAACTTTTAATACATGATCTTTGTGTCCTTTGGGTTTACATCCTTCTGAAGGGGATCCTGTTTCTGCCCTGCAACATACGTAAGATCTGTGCATTTAATGTTGCTGATTTTTTGTTGTCGCTGTTTGTGGGAGCTAATTTAATGAGTAGTTTGATACACGTAGTCGTGTTAGCAGTATCTTGTAGTCTGAGTTAATGAATGTGAAACTCTTTTTGAGGTTTGATGCTCGCTTTGAGACTAGAAGTAGTGGGGGGAGGGGGATGCCGGCACTGTTACTGTTGTAGCATCAGCGATTTTCTACAGCAGTTGATTTGCTCTAACAGGAGGGAAGGAATCGAAATCTGAAAACAGATCAAAAGGCTACTAGGGCTAGAATTGTCCCAGCTGTATAAACGTGCCCTGGCTAGCTCTCTTTTTGATAGAGGGACTTTGTTACTGAAATAAATTAAGAAAATGTTTTTAATCAGCAATAATAAGGGGTGCATCTTCATAGGGACTGCAATTTTAGTGATGGAAAGTCATAAAATGAAAACTTCATCTGTAGCTAGAAGTGAAAGTGCATTTCTTACAGTGCTACCTGGAATCATCTGCCCGTTTTTATTATTTTTATTCACTCTTAAAGATTTCTGCTGTTGCTGTATGAAAGTTGGGCAGCAAGGGAGAGTGAAAGATACACACTGAGTTTTCATTTTTCCCAGGAAGTTAATGTGAACAGGCAGGAGTGCTGTTGTAAACACCACAAATGTCTGCACATCTTTGTAAAATCAAAATATGAATGAAACGTAGAGACTCGTTAAGTTTCAGTATTCAGTCGTAGGAGCAGCCAAAGGAAGTTGGAAGTGCAGTGTCTGATTTTAGTGTCCTTTCCTTCATTCAGCAGCGCAGCACATGAGGTTGCTAGGACTGAGGTACCTAGAAGGACCCCCAACCAGTCTTTCCGGTTACTCTGCTCCAGCCCCCTTGCTGGAGCATCAGATTTAACAGCCTGACTGCAAAGTTCAGTCTATTTTCTGTCTGTAGTGTGTGAATTCCATCCCGCGCCCGCTCATTGGCGCAGCTGGAAAGTTGGGGGAGGAGAGGGTGGAGAACTTGTTTCCAAGCAGTTTTGGCCTCATACAATGAAAAGCTTTATTCCCAATAGGAGAAACTCCCACCAGGAAAATCTGCAGCTATTCAGTTCTCTCTTCTTCAAAGTAGGCTTTACTGATTGTGAAGAATGGTCTAACTTTTTTTTTAGTAATAATTTGCTCTTCCATTGCACCTTCTAGTTGGGACTTTCAGAGCACTTTATGTGTATTAATGCAGTCTCCCCACTAAGTTGTGAATTAGAACAGTGTTTTTTCTTCTTGCTGGTGGAAAACGTGTCACAGCAGCAGAGTTTAGAGTCAGGTTTTTTGCACAGACTTGCTTAAAGTTTTTACATCCGTGTTTGGGACATAAACCAAAAGGGTCTGATTTTCAAATATTCAGCAACTGTAAATCAAAGTGCCCTGATTGTCAAGATCTAAATAGGATTTTGGAGGGGGACATGGAGGCTTGAAAATTGTAGCTTGTATTTCCTGTTTTCTCTGATCGTTCAGTCATAATTTCTTCCTGAGGAAATGCTGCCTTTTTAGCAAGTTGGAGAGGGTACTTATCAAGGCAGAGTCTCAGTTGTTGGTGATCTCGTTCTTGGAAAGTTAAATATCACTACATTTGTAATAGATCCACCACTGGGATCTTACTCTTTTCTTTTTTCTTCCTTTTTTTTTTGGTTAAAATTTTAAGTTGCTTTTTAGTATTTGTTTTAAGTGTGCTTATGTGTATTTTCTTTTAAGGCCAGACCACTTGAACGGACACATCAAACAGGTGCATACCTCAGAGAGACCTCACAAGTGTCAGGTAGGAGCTGGGGAGGGTTCAGACTGATGTATGGATAATCTTTTGCATTGCATTTATGTGTGCAGACAATTACGAAGTATCAGTAAAAATCCCATGTATGTGTGAACTGAGATAAATGTTTGTAAATAACAGTGTTCAACAGTGACAGCAACTTTACATCCCTCGCCTACCTCAGCCCCTTGTGTCATCTACAGTTTTGGGTCCTCCTGCCTCCCTCCCCTTCGACTAGGTGTTCTTCCCTACTGCTCTATCCCAGTCTCACCCTGGATCTCTTACCCAGCCACCTTGTCCCTGGGCTTAGAGTCAATGTCACAGATGATTCCTTCCACCACCGCACCCTTTTTTAAAAATTTTTATTATTGGTGGTGCCACCAATTTGTAGTTGGTGCCGACAGGAGGCTCCAATGCCAACATAATTTTTTATAGAATAATTTCAAATAAAATTGGTAAATTATCATAACCTGCCAAGATACTCTTTTTTCTTTTTGTTTAAAATCACATAGCCTTCAGAACATTGCACTGAGCAAAATTGGAAGCTTTTTTTTTATCCTGGGGGGAATATAGATAACAGCATCAGAGTATCCTTTGCAATAGAATGCCATAATGTTGTATGTAGTTTTTTAGAGTTAATAGCTTCTTCATTAGGGTTTGAAAGATCAAATCAAGGAAGATATTTTGTAATTCATTTGTGGAGAGATTTAAAAGGTGCCTGGCAGTATTAATTAGAACCGAAGTTGAGAATTGACTTCCACTATCACCCACTGTTTTCACATGGTTGTTGAGCAAACTTCTAAAACATTTGTTGGGCTAACAGTCTCCATGCTTGGTCTCTGGAGAAAGATTAATTTAATTATTTATTTAAAGAAAGTTGGAGCAAGATCATTTTCATTTTATTTGAAGACAGTGAAGGTTAGATGATATTTTTTTTAAAACTTTTAACCACATTTCACGAACCTAGTCAATCAGTGACTATTGCCTCCTGGTCTATGTTTTTTTTCCTCATCTCTTGACACACCTCTCCTATGTTTCCTCGAAAATATGAGAATTTTGAAGTATTTTGCAACTTCAGTAATCCAGTGGACAGTTATTCAGACATATAGAGACATGTAAAGGTTTTGTGTCGGCCTGCATATGATCTGTGGAAGCCCAGCACATTTGAAAATCAGGCCACAGAGCCCTCACATTGATTTAACTGCATATCCTATATAAAGCGTTAAATTGGTTTAAGCTTATTAATATAATTTAGGGGTTATAGATTTATATAAATTGGAAAATTCCACTCATAAAGACTTCACAATTCGGGATAGCAAGGGATCTGGGTGGATGAACTGAAGGTAACTACCAGTTTTTTCCATAAGCATGTATTTGTGTGCAAGTACGAAAATGAATGTTTAGGTCCCAGTGTAAACAGAAACTCATCAGTCTTTTGCCGGTTGATATTGAGGTTATTGAATGAACACAGTTTATGAATAATGTTGATAGACATGAATTGTCCTTTGCCAGCCGATACTGATATTTTTTTTATAGTTTTCTGATTAAGAATATTAAATATAAACTCTAAGTGTGAGTCAGAGGATACGCTGAGAGTGAGAAAATCAAGAAATATGGAAATTAAGATTGCACAGCCAAGCTCAACTCTGTCCCCTTGCACACCTGTATTTTGTGATAGTAATTTCTAAGAGCAGTCTTTCTAATGGTGTATTGTTTAAAGTGCAGTAATACTGCATGCAGTGTTCATTTGAGTTAAAAGGTATAGGCTGTAGGTTACAAGCGTCAGGTCAGAGTTGAGGTTGTCATTCCAGCTTGGTTAGTTCTTGATTTTTCACTGCCTAACCCCGCAAAGTTAATTTTTGATGGATTTTAAGAAAATTTGTTAAAGAGCTGTTGTGTGTCTTTGCAAAAAATACTTCATAATATCCTGTCAGATTTAGAAAGTCGTCTTAAATATGCACAGATCTAATATACATGGTACAAACCACGGAAGGGATGTTATCACACTGAAAATGTGTTTCAAATTTGAAAGCTGATATATAAATTGCTAAAGTTTTCCTTGTGATTATCTCATAACTGGTAATGCTTCTGTTCCATGACGTGTATCTAAACACAGAATCTGGCCACTAAGAAGGAAAATAGCTTAATATTGGCATGTTGTTTTCCCATTTTCCATTCTCTTTTTCCATTGGTTTTGTTTGGCAAATTAGCTGCCCATGAGAGTAGCCTGAACAGCATTGAGCATGCTTTTTGAATCTGTTTGAGTTCCTGTTGAAAATTCCTGTTATTGTCATGCTTTGTTTATGTTTACTGCAAAAGAGAAGTGCTCTGTCAGTAAACGGAAAAGCTTTCCAGAATCTTCTATCATAATGGCGTTCTTGGAAGTGGTGCTCTGTTATGATTTAAGCAAAATTCACTGGCTATTTACTTGAGCCCTCATGTATCTTGACAAACCAGTGGATATCTAATGTTTTGTTGATGTGGCATCCATGGTACAATTTTATACTACCAAAACAAAAGTGCAAAGGTGTCAACCCAAATTCAGAATAAATAAAATGAAACTATGAGAAGCAGAATAATTTTAAGCTGAACATCGTCGCAACAGCTATGGTTTTCAGTGCTCAGTCTGTAATCCTGCACTCATCCCCCTAAAATAATGGCTGTGCTTCACAGATCTTTGAAAAACTATCCAAAGTTCCAGCACCTGTAGCACCTGATGCCAGACAAAGACCTGATTCCAGCTTTTTCATTATTGTTAAAATAGACTCGGTAGGGAAGGCCACCACAGAGCCAAGGCAGCTGAGAAACCGGATCCAAGAAGTTGCTTTGGTGTCCAGGCAAGACACCAAATGGCACTCTCAATCTTTGCCCCTGGATTGTTGCGCTGGTGATTTTTTTAATTATTATTAGCATTTTTTTTAATCTGACAGTTGATTGCTGGATGTAGGAGACAGGGTAAGTCAGTTTTCTGGCCATAATGGGATAGCTCAGTTTGCTAACTTGTCATGGGAAGGGGTGAAGCTGGGTTGTTGGCTTTGCAGTGTGAATGGTAGGAGAGTTAGGCTGCAGTTCAGGAGGAAACAGTGATCTGAAAATCTGTGGACGCAAAAGAACAAGGGG
Source organism: Psophia crepitans (assembly GCA_013399095.1). Lineage (NCBI taxonomy): Eukaryota > Metazoa > Chordata > Aves > Gruiformes > Psophiidae > Psophia > Psophia crepitans. The sequence goes on along the minus strand of VWZZ01001440.1, from coordinate 474,277 downwards.
AGAAAACAAGTTTGATCCTTCTCAGAGACAAGAGAGGGGTTGTTCTTCTGGCGATTTAAATAAAAAAGTGAAAAATGCAGGTTAAATTAAAGCACAACTTTTGACAAAGATCTATTTATTTAAGTAAACCTAAAATTGGCATCCCAAGTCCAGTGCTTTTCCCATTGATTTCAATGCAGAATGAGTTTCTTCCTGTCCTAATTTCTCTTACTTCCTGCCTATTAGCAGGAAAATGGCAGCCACCATGGAATAAGCTCAGAGACATCCACATCCATAGAAAAGTTGAAACTTCAAGAGGTATTTCTTAAACAATGTTTTTTAAACTTTATATATATTCTTTTTGATCTATTTATATACCTGTGCAATGTTTAATAGGAAAGCACTGGAGAGTTTTCTTCTATGATTAACAATTAATGATAAATACTTAGCACTCATTTAGCACTTTACATCTTTTGTAAAATTAAACTTTTTTTTTCCCTCTATATCTTTTATAAATATTAACTATTTGAATATTAACTTTGGGGTTTTCTTTAAACCTAGTCCTGTCTCCCATTGTTGTGATTCAGCTAAACTGGTTCTTGCTTTCTCCGCTGGACTTTAATTTTTTTTTTTTTTAAGCTTCTTTGCAGATATATTTGCTATATAGCTTATCCAAAGGTGAACTTTGCACAACTCAGCAGCAAGAGTGAGAAATCAAACACAGAAATGATTATATTGCCTTTCCCTAAGCTTTCAACTTGCTAAGTTCAGTATGGGAAAGCTATGGTTTTGCTTCTGGCATCCCTGTATTTATGTGGTTTGTCTCTGGTCTGCTTCATCAACTAATGCACCCCCAATGCTTTTGTATGGACGCTTACTGTGGCTCAATATTTTTAGACTTATCGATGAATTTCTTGGCTGTCATCTTTGATTGTCTAGGTCTATATCTTTAGTTGATTTTAAACAGATTGATTAATATCAGTGCTAGAATCCTGCCTCAAATGAGTGTTTACCTCTAAGAACATTTTAGTAAGTGAAAGCTGCACCTGTTTTGCTCAGCGCTGTGTACTGAGATTTCAAATTAAGAGAAATCTTTCAGGTTCAAGGATTTGCCTTTTAATCTTCACTACTTGTAATTTATGAATCTTTGTCTGGTGAGCTTAGTTAAACTGTGTGTATCGCAGACATCCAGATAATTTTACTGTTGTCTTTTAAAGTTTTTTAAGTCCATTAAGTCCCAATCCTCTGAGGTGCTAAGTCTTGTGCTTGCTGTAAAGTGGCTTCAGCTCTGTGGGAGTTTACCACACTTAAGCATCTCATAGGATCGAATGAGTGTAAAGCCTGTTGAATTAGATAGGTACTTTTGAGATGCCTTCCATGTTTTTTGGATTAAGCTCTTGATTAACTGATCATATAAAATTATATGGGTTATCCTCTTATTTCACTTACTTGAAATTGTAATTTTGTGATTTTACTAGGATTGTTATTTTAACAAGTCTATCTCTGTTGAAACAGTTGTTTAATTACACACTGGTACTTGAAAAAACAATATATCCAGTTCCCAAGTAACTTAATAGGCTTATATTATTTTTTAGGAGGTTCTGGTTATACATCTTAAAACTGCGTTCTTGTATATAAAGGCGGTATAACTGAAACACTGTATACTCTTGAATGTCACTGTTGCCTGCTTGGTCTGGTCATTCTAGCATATGTTTTAATTTGCTTTTCCTCTTGCACTTGTGAGCAATGGTTTCAGACTATATCTTTAATAACTTGTACAGTGTGTTGGTGATTTATTTTCCTTCACATTAGAGATGGAGCAAGCCTTTCAGAACTGGCGGGCTGTTGTAGGCTATATACATGTATGCCTGCTAATTGCTGTGATTATAAAAATGGAAGGGAGCCTTCACTCATCTTATGGATTATATCTGGGAAGTGGACAAGTAGAATCAATATTATCTTATGCCACATCAAGCTTGTTTCATGGTAGAAAGTGGAATATAATACCTTGTTCAGGGGTAAGTTATAAACAGATTACGGTGTCATGCAGTTACTTTGATACCTGCTCAGTTCTGAGGCTTCACTTCTACAATTTGTCTGCACTGCTGCTGTGGGTATCAGGATGGCTCCTTTACTGTCTTTCGTCATATTCTCTTCACAGCCAGTTCTCTGATGCTTTGTTTGTATGTCTTCATCCTCCAAAGGGATTTTGTGTACTGAAGTTAGACTGATCAGATCAAAGAGTAAAATTGAGGAAGATAACAGAGGGGACATTTTGAGTGGTCTAAAGTGATTGTAATGACTCAGTGAAATGGCAGAATTTACTGTAAATGGAATGAAGTGGTTTGTGCTATTTATTAAATATTACTTAAAGTTTTAGTGTCTTCATCCTCAGAGAGGAGCTAAGGCCTTACAACTCTCTCTTAAGTTTTACTGTCTGTAGTATGTTAGAGCTGCTTTCTTGCTTTCTTAATTTTTCTGAGTAGTAACATCACATCTCGTGCAGTATGCTGGTGATTGGAATTTTTTATTTCTGGGAAAATGGCTTGTGCGTCATGTCATTTGTATGTTTGCACAGGGTCTAAGGTATTTACTCTGAACAATACTAAATATATTCAACAATATCAGTGCTTTCAGCAGAGTTGATGAGTCACATGGTTCTCATTATACCTGCAGACTTGTAATGCTTCCTTTGCCACTCGTGACCGTCTGCGCTCACACCTAGCATGTCATGAAGACAAAGTTCCTTGCCAGGTGTGTGGGAAGTACTTGCGAGCAGCATATATGGCAGATCACTTGAAGAAACATAGTGAAGGACCAAGCAATTTCTGCACTATCTGTAACCGAGGTAATGAAGAAACTAATTTTTTATTTCAGTGGGATGGGACAACACTTGAGGGAAGCTGTAAGGCTACATGACTCTGTCTGCAACAGGAGGAGATTATACCGTATCTATGTACATATTCTTTGTTCATGAAAACTTCACCTTGAAACTGATGGAGCTGTAGGTCTGGCCTTTCTACATGGCTGATAGTTCCTGAAGAAACTCAGTTTAAATCTCAAGCTAATTTTTTCTAGACAGTTTTAAGAATTTTATTTGCTAAATAGCCAGATCCCTGTAAAAGAACCATGATATGTTGCCTTGGTGCTATTCACCCTACACCTTTTTTCTGTATCTAGTTAGCCTTGAGTTCCTGCATTCATTTTGAAAGAAGAATCTCTGAAGTACACACCAAGTTGAAAATTACATGCTGTACATTAAAAAAAAAAATCTACATTATGTTATCAGTCTCGCTTAACCTCCTGGTGCAGCAGTAAAGTCAAGCTGCTTCTCCCTCTTAACCCAAGAAATTGCTTTGTAATAATGTACATTTCTAAAACAAATTTTGTAAAGAGCACTAGAAATATGCTCTTACTTTATTCGTACAAATACAGCTTTTCATAGAGTCATAGGATATCTCAAGTTGGAAGGGACTCATTAAGTTCATTGAGTCCACCTCCCTGCTCTTTGCAGGACTACCTAAAACTAAACGATATGACTAAGAAATTTTGAAGCTTTTACGTCCGTTTGTGGTACTTTCAATGGAGGAGAGTTGTAAATCTAGGCTTTGTGGGATGTAAGGCAAGCTGGAAAAGTAATTTTGACTTACTGGTGTCTTTATTTTGAATGATTAATACACAACTTCAAGATATATTGTTGGCTTACACAGGCATACATACATAGTAAGTGTAGGAAGAGATCGCCGCTGTGTTTTGGGATCTTGTTTTTTCTGATGAGTCAGTTTTTTATGATCTATGTTCCCTTTTCTAATTTGAGAGAGGTGAAATCTTTTGTATTTAATATGAGGACTGTACAGGGAGCTTTTGGATGACTAGGAGTTGATGAGCAGCATTGCAAGGGAGATATTTCCAGTGGTTGAAGTGTCTCTTAGGTCCTAAAAATGATGTTAACAGTTTGAGCGGAAAAGGCATCTGGATTGAAAATCTTTGGATTCTGAAGCTCTGGGTAGATGATACAAAATGAAGCTTGGCCTCCTTTTCAGCTGAAGGCCTATATCTGAAAGAGTGCTTATGCATATCCTGATACTTCTTGTGATAACAACATGGAAGATGCTATCCAAGATCCAGGTGCTATCCTGCTCTCCTTCAGTTGAACATGGTGCCAAGGAATTGTCTTGTTTCCAAGATTTGTAGGCTTGAGTTTCAACTTAACTACCACTGGGTGTCACTGCAGCTCTTTTGAAATTCAGCCAGCATAACAAAGACGAATCTGGCATTCAAACAATGAAATGGCTAAATGATTTATTCACATTTTACAGGTTTAAATGTGCAGTGGAAATTTAAATAAAATAAACACTTCTCTGTAGCAGGATAGGGAACCTGTGGTGCAGCAAACTTTGAGCGATGACTTTCTTCTTAGAGTTTGTATATTTCATATGCTGTCAGAATTTAGTCTGCTGTGAATTTCAGCTTACATCAGCACTTAGAACATGTAACTAATCTGCTGAATTATTGTTAAATATCTGCCCAGAGATAAAATTCATAGGAAAGGAAGTTGCAGACAAGATTTGTCAAACAACTGTGTTATGAACTCATTCTTTTATGCTCTGAATTTTGATGATAGATTTTTGATCTGTGACAGCAGAATTTTTAGTCCAAAGTGTTCTAGGATCAAATTATAATGTTCATTGTTTTATATAGATATCTTTTGTAGAGCCTGGCAAGATGTAGTGGAAAAGGTCTGGATTAGAAGCATCTATTTGATAGGTATTGATGCAGTCAGAAGCTATGCGCCGTCCTCCCAGCTGTGATTGTGGCATGGCTATGATGCTTATTTAATAGGATTTTGTTTTATTCTTCCTCAGCTAATGTGCTGGTGTATTTTTGAATTGGAACTTAGCTAGTTCTGGATATAGTAATTGTCAAGCAAGAATGCTCAAGCTGCTTGTGGAGAGAATTTTGGATGTTGGTCTACCAAAAAAAAAAAAAAAGGGGGGGGAAGGGGGACTTTTACACAGCTGAACATATCCTGGTGTTAATGATAGAGTTTAGAATCCCTCAGTTTATCCCATCAGACTGAGGGCTTTTCTGTGGAGCTTAATTAAGAGTCTCATGTTCTTTTAAAGGTTTAATGGATTTAGGAGATGGGAACTCAGTATCTGACTGGAAAAAAGTAGCCACTGGTTTGCCATGTCATGCATGTACCCATTTGCCGATTTATTTATTTATTTTACAAAATGCAGTATAATGACCAAAAATTGCCATCTGTGATTTGATGTTTTTTCCAGATTATTTTCTTACTTAGGGTCTTTATACTGAGAATAGTTACGGAAGCATTTAAATCTTGTTAAATCAGGGAAGCTGTGCAATGGGTTTTTTTCGGGGATTTTCTGGTTGGTTTTTGTTGTTACTGTTTCTTGGGTTTTTAAAGAATTCCTCTAAACTGCGCTTAGGAAAACTAATCCTCAATCCTCACTTTCTAAGACAAATTCTCTTTAATCAGTTTAAATAAAAAAAGACCGGCTTCTGCTTTGTTACATAATCTTCTATTACCATCCTTAGGAACTTTATTTGCTTGTGTGGGCTTTTTCAAAGAACTTCAGAGATGAATGACTTTGGCAAGTCTACAATTGGTAGTTTGTAATAACATGTGCAACTCAGAAGATTCATGTTCTGTTTCAGACACATACACATTGCTTGTTTCACAGAAATCAAATGAGTTAGGAGAATGTCCTGGTTGAATATTCCAGTTACAAGTTAGATGGATTTTTTATTTTTTTACAATGAGATACATTCTTGTATATTTCATGGTGGATACAGAGTTGATTAAAGCAAGAGACATTCTCTGGATGTTCCAGCTAGGTCCAAATTAGAATTTTCAAAAAAGGCGCATACTGCAATTATTTCTGTAGTCTGTCTCCTTATAGATGTTATCTGAGAGATCAAGGGATAGGTCCCATTTATATAAAGCAGATCGTTTCCTCTCTATGCATGGTTTTAATGTTGGTTCCTCTGGTATGAAGAAATAATCCGCTCTGCAAAGCTGAGAGATGTGTATGGGTAAAGCAATAAATATATTCTTTCTTTGAAAAATACTGCCACTTTATCCTCTGCATTAGCCTGACTTTGTTTTTAAAGAGATTTTTAAAAGTAAAGGATTATTGTCTATGAATCCCCAACTTCTTCCTAGCACAGGCATTCATAGTTAAGGTCTGGTGGAAAAAAAAAAAAAAGGGCCAGTGCTAAGTGCTTCAGCAAAAAAAATAGGATAAAAGCAAAAAAGAAAATCTCACTTTGAACAGTTTCCTATGAAGCAGTTGGCATTCTGACTGCTTTGATGGAAGTTGATGACTCACATGTTCATCTGCCAAGTGCATAAAGGGGAGCTAACACTCTTTGCAGGCAGTTTTCATTCTATAAAACATTGTACTCTGCAAATAGAATTGCAGAGTTCACAAAAAATATTGTATAGCAGAGATTACAAATTCAGATTTTCCTGTGTCAATTGCAGTATAGATAAACACTGAATACCTATATGTAGTCCTTTATTATTGGTTGGCATTGAGATTTTAATGCATTGCCACATAAAGAGACTCATCTCAGCATGCATGTGGTATTAGACTCACATCTGAAATGAGGGAAATACCTTGTAGCTGGAAGCATCATCATTGTATCTGTACATTGTGTCCTTTTCTCCATCAGCCAAACACTGTTTTTTTCCATGTCTACACTGAATTTTTGGTATTTGAAAAACTACATTCTCTTGTGACCCAGTTAGATATTTAGTACAGCATTTTGTGTTTGAGGATGGGTCGTGTACTATTTCAGAGGATAATATCCTTGCTTTAATTCTCTGGATGACTTGTCCTAGGTGATTCTGCTCCATTGTATTTTGAGAGTCGTGTATTTTTGGTTTCTTCTGTTGTGACGTATCTGCTTTTCTGTACTTTTATCTTCAAGTCAGGGATCTGCAGTAATTATTTCTTGTTCATTCTCAGCAACCTGCCCTTTTTCCCCTTCAGCAGGTTGCTGTGGAGTCCTGTCTTGCTCTGCAGGTCATGTATATCTGATTCTTAATAACTCCTGAATATTTTTTGATCCTGGCTTTGAAGAAGAGTCTGGGTAGAGGGATATTCTGTTGGGTAGGCACAGTGACTTCTGGTCTAAAGCCACATTCATTGTTAAATTCAGCACCTGAAACTAACAGCTGCTGGCAGAAAATCCACTCCAGAGAGGTGTGCTAGTATTGGTTTTGCAGCCTTCTTAAGATACTATATATCATCAAATGTAAATGAAGTTATATTACTATAAAAGTGGCTTTACTGTTAGTATGTCTATTGATACTTAAAGTGAAGCATTGGTATGAAAGTTCTCCTTCAAGGGCTTGTGCTGTAAATGCTGTATTGGTTAAAAAAATAATTCTAGGTCCTGGGTTTTCTCTATCCAGCAAGGGAACCTGGAACTCTCTGTGACAGTGAAACTTGTGTTCTCAGTTGTTAAAAGAAAATGTTTCTAACATGAAAGTGCTATGATACTCTGTTCAAAATTTAATGGAAAATTAAGATGATTGTTGATGGGCTTACCTGTGTAGGAAGTCATTAAAACTCTGTCCTCCTTGTGCCTTCTATATGGTCCAAATGTACTAGTACTAATCGCAAATCTTACTAAAACTGAATTTAAAAATGTTAGAAAATACATGTGAGATAATTTATTGCATTCAAGGAAAACACCATATTTGTGAGACTTCAAAAACAACTTAAAAAAGCAAATGCACAAATGTAAAAAAATGTTTTGCTCAGAAATCAGTTGTTTGAAATACATGTTTTTAATTTCAGTGGCTTGGGCTTAGATCAGAGCTAACAGAAGTATTGACATTTAATTTTAACTTTTTTTTTAACTGCAGACAAAATACAAGTTTTGGTATGTTTTTTTAGAACTCAGAATTAGCTGAACGAAGGAAATGATTTTCAGAAATTACTATAGAACAAAATTGTATACCTTAAAATCTCAGTAGTTTTAGCTTTCTGCCTTCTAGAAGTCACTGTAAATGCTAGAAACCTTAGGGGAAAGCATGCTAAATACCAAAGAAGGGTGTTACTAAATGGCATTCCTTCACATCTTAACAGCATAAAATAAAATAATTTGAACTATCTTCCCAAGTATTATCAGATGAAGGCAGTTTTAATTAAAATACATAAACCAACACAAAAATGGTGAAGATACATGGGTACCGTTTTGTATCATGTCTCTTCTGCCGTTTTCCTGGAAAGCTCCATGTCATCTGCTAGGTTTGGTTACATAGGATTTGTTTCTCTAGGAGGCTGGCTGTTCTTTCATCATGACTTCCAAAAAGCAAGTGAAGTCTAATGAAAGGTGTGCTTTGTATTCATCGCCTCATTATGTTCAGGAATCCTACTCGAGCATGTTGCAGGTAACCAGAAATCAAGCTAGTATAATGGCAACTTTGTAATAGAGAGTAGGAGCAAGAGAAAGATGAAAAGAACAGGGAAGGCAGATGTGTGTCTTTGCTGGTGGCAGGCTCTCATCTCCTTTTATCTTGTTTAGGTTTCTCCTCTGCCTCCTACTTAAAGGTCCATGTTAAAACCCACCACGGTGTTCCCCTTCCCCAGGTCTCCAGGCACCAGGAGTCCATCCCGAATGGGGGAGCAGCGTTCCACTGCGTCAGGACCTATGGCATCAAAGGCAAGAGACTCGTTGCTCTGCACCTTGTTGCTCTGTGCAGAGCTTTGTGTTGTGGGATGTTGGGTTGGGCATGAGAAAGGGGAGGGAGGAAGAACAGGGAAAATACCGGAGAAGCTTAGGGAGGTGCGGAGAAATTACAGAGCATCACATAATATGTAATATCTGTCCTTGGATAGCCGATTTAAGAAGTCTGGGAGAAGGAGATGGACTCGTAAGGGTACATGAGTTTTTGTCAGCTTCTTTGATTTTAGAGATTGAAAAAGCCATGTTAGTTCATCTTGACCATCTTCCTAGGAGCAGTCAGTATTTGAATTTTGCCTGAGGAGTGCAGATGCTTGAAGGTTCTGTAGTCCCACTATACTTGAATCTCTAGTCAGTCAAACCATGCTTCTGATTTCTGGTGAAGAAAAGGGGAGCTGCAGAATGCAGTTCATAAAGATTCTGAAGTGGTGAAAGCAATATTTGTCCTCAGGTTGATGAGGAGCCATCTTACACTTCTAAATGCTGTTGTTGGGGAGGAAAGGTAGAGGGTGATAATAGAATTGTTACTTTTTGTTTGGTTGGTTGGTTTTAACCTGCATTTAACTTCTGGGAAAAAAAAAAAAAGAAAAAACATACTATTGTAAGAATAGCTAAAGACTATTTAACTTCTGAATATGTAAAGCTGTGTGTTAATCTCTGTAGTACAGCTTGCTTTTTGCTTCTTGGTTTGAGCTGTCAGTATTCCTGGTGAAGCTGAAACATCAGAAAATTCTGCAAAACTATGGTTGTCCCAAAAAGTTACATTTTTTTTCTTGCCCAGGAGAACACAGTAGGCTGGGTTAAACAAAGTCTGTGCCAGTGGAAAGCTACAGTTGTGTAATTTTTTTCAGTTGAAGTCCTGATAGAGTTACTACAGAAGCCCTTTGGTTTTGGGTGGTGTGCTGACTTAACAAGAGATTTACTCCAGCTCAGTGTGTATTGGTTTCATGCATATCCTGTTTGGTTTGTAATGCTGAGTCCAGAGCAAATCTGTCTTTTGGGTTGTGCCAAGTGGTTCTTTGGTCTTTTAGAGTTAATAGTAGATACAGCTTATTTGTATTCAGAGACTTGTTTAGGGAGTATGTCTGGGTTTCCCACGCTCATTCATATGCGCTGAGCAAAAAGTGTGGACAAACTTTCTTGGCATACTGCCAGAGGAGAATGGGGAACACTCCAAACATACCAATGGCTTTGCCAGGATATGTGTCCAAATGACTTAAAATAGTGTCCCTAACCTCTCTCCTGTTTCACACTACAGTATTTAAAGATGGAATAATATTAGATTATGAAATTCACTTCTAACAGTGTTTTACTTGTAAAACAGGGTTCCTCACTGGAATTGCACTTCTTAAATTGCAGTAGCTCACTGCTGTTTTGCTGAGTACTTCCAGGTTTCTTCACATCTTGCTGTAGCCTGTTATACTTTATCAGGTTTCTAGGCTCTCCCCCAAAGTATTGACAATATTTCAGAAGTGTGGAAGTGACTCGTATAGTTAAAAACTCATTATTAGATCCATCCTTTTGTAGTGCCTGATGTACAAACATTGTGAGACATCCGTGGGACTAAAAAAAATATTATATAAACCAGAGACCCATTATCATGACAAATCCGTAATAAAAATATCTTGCTCTGATACAAACCCAGTTTGTAAAGAGGACCTGTGGTCAAGGGCTTTAGATTATGAGGGATTGCGATGTTACGTGTCATTCTGTCATGACAGGCATTAATGAAATCAAGTGGTAATCAATATCATCTATTTGAATGCATGTTAAATAATTTTTTGGGGGGATAAGATTCTGAAAACTTCTTTTTTTCTTTTTCCTGTAGAAGGCCAGAAATGTTCACATTCGGACCCGATTGAGAGTTCTGATTCATATGGAGACCTCTCTGACACCAGTGACCTCAAGACTCCTGAGAAACAGAGCGCCAATGGGTCCTTCTCGTGTGACATGGCAGTCAGCAAAAACAAAATGGAGACGGAAGGAGAGAAGAAGTACCCTTGCCCTGAATGTGGCAGCTTTTTCAGATCAAAGTCTTATCTGAACAAACACATACAGAAAGTTCACGTCAGGGCCCTTGGTGGCCCACTGGGGGACCTCGGTCCTGCTCTAGGATCCCCCTTTTCACCCCAACAGAACATGTCTCTTCTGGAGTCATTTGGGTTTCAGATCGTCCAGTCAGCATTTGCATCATCCCTAGTGGATCCAGAGGTCGACCAGCAACCAATGGGGCCAGAAGGGAAATGAGATCAGTTTGATCTTAACAAAGCAAAGCAGCAGTCTGGCTATAGTGATAAGATGCTGTGAATGAAAGAGGAAATAATGAAATTTGGTTCTATAGCTGAGCATTTTTTATTCATTTTAGCTTCCCTCTTTGTCTTATGCCCTACCCCACCTTTAAACCTTCACTGGGGAGAGGAAGAAAACGCTTCTTAGCTGATAAATTACAGAAGATGGTGACCTTGAATAGGAGACATAACCTAAAACACCAAATGGAGCTTTAGAGGCTGCTGCTGGTGTTTTGTCATGATCTTCTAGAATAAACAGAAGTTGCCAGCACTGATCTGAGAATTAGACAGTCCTAGTGACCGAGGCACCTGGGGAGCTGCAGCTACAGGGAGCTATGCTTTTGTTCTCTCTCTATTCCCCACCTTCCCTAACCTGTCCCGGAAAAACAGTAAGTTTTAAAAAAAAGACCCATTATCGACCCATTATTGAATATAACTTTAAGTAAAATGCCCCGTGGTACCCAGCAGGTTACAATGCAGTTGTCCTTTTAAAAACAGAACAAATTAAAGAAGGTGAGAGAATTTGAACCCCTTCTGCCATTTGTGAGGCTGAGAGTGCTGCAGCAGGACTGAACTGCTGAGAAAAATCACCATTCAGAACAGGTTGGTTTTGTTACTTTTAACCATTAAACTTGCTGTCAGGTTTTTAATTCTCTATTATTATTATTTTAGGACCTGTTGTAGTGAATTGCTACTGAAAAGCCAGTCTAAGGCGACACAGAGCACTCTTAAAGCAGCAGTCACATTAGGGTTAGTATTAATTTTTTTTTTAGATGTACCATAATTAATAACTTGGCTAGTTGATTGTTTTAAGTCTATGAAAGAAATAGTTTTATGAAAAAAAAAAAAAAAAGAAAAAAAAAAAGGGGGAAAATACCATTGCAGTCTGGTTGACTGGTGCTCATTTTTCATGTGGGGACCTAGGGTATAAACACGATCAGCTATCGGGTTAACACTATGTACCACTGACTTGTTTAGTGTGAATAAACCCAGGGGTTCACAGAGTGATTTTGGTTTAATTGGATTGGACTCTATTAAAGAAGTTAGTATGTTACTTTGCATCCCCTCGTTTTGTCTGGTTTTTGAGCAATTTAGCCACCTGTCTAAAAGGTGTGCAAATGAGAACCAGTAAATAAGACACTAATCCCTCTCTACGCTGTACTGTATTCTCAGTGACCTGGGCTTTTTGGCTACAGTCGTGCTTTCCTGATCTGCCTCTAGTCAGGTTTGCAAAAGCCAATCTTACTCCTTTCTTTTTCCAAAGAAGAAGGGTTTCTACTCTTAAGAGATGGGAATTGCAAACAGCACGTCTCTGAAAAAGAATTGATTACAAAATGCAAAGAAACTGGACTCTAGGCTGTTGGAGGTTTCATTTAATTGGAAAATACCACTTGTGCAGAAATAATGTCCTTTCTTGGCCCTCCGTTTCCTCCCATGTAAGTTGTCAAGGTCTTTATATACCAAATCCAGGTATAAGTGTTGTTTAACACAGGGTTAGGAGTTAGGAATACTCTGAGTTATAATTATGGTTCTGCTGTTGATGCTCAAGGTCACATAGGACAGCTCACTGCATTTGTTCTTTAATTTTCTATCTGTGAAGAGTTTTCTCAACATCACAATTGTTGTGCGGGTTAACAAGCAACGGTTTAAGCAGTGATTTGGTAAATAAGTTGCTGTGTGTACTGGATGTTTCTACAAAGACCACTCTGAAGAGCCCAAGTCCCACACTGAACTTGCATTCTATGAAACAATAGCTGTCTCCATCATTAATACAGTGCTGAAGCAGGATAGGCCACCTCAGACCAGGACCTACATCCTCTGTGGGAGATTGTCGCTATTAAATGTGAACATAGCCACAAACTGCTGTTGCGCTACAACTTGCTTTGCCCAGGTGCTCCTAATCCAAACCCTGCAGTTAATGCCTAACTGAAATGAGACATTCCTGGTTTGTTTCTATGTTAGAATTCTGGAGCCTTTTGTAAGTACACCAATTTTGGAAGGACATTCTAAATTCTACAAACTTAGAAGCTGCAGCTTCTCTCTTGTAAGAAGCTACTTTTTTGTACTTGCTCTCGTATTATAAACCAAGGATAATAATCAATGGCTTTCTCTTTATAGCACCAGCACTTTCTAAATTGAGAGCATGTTGCAGTGGACTTGATGTTTTGCTATTAATCTGTGTTGGGAGACTGAAGGACATGTTCTTATCCATTCATCTTCCCCCAGAATCCCTGGAATAGGTGTGAGTTATTTAAAAGGGAAAAAAAAAAACAAACCACCAAACCAACCCACCATCAAACTAAAGCTTCATGGAATTACTATCGCTGTACTGGTAAGCTTAGTTGACAAGTAGAAACAGGACATTTCAGAAAGGTAACAAAACATACTTTAAAATACCTTACAAATCTAGACCATGATGAGACAACCTTGTAAGCTGCTAAGCAAGTCAAGACACAGCAGGCTTTCCAGTCAGCATCACAATTCATTGGGATTAGCAAATACAACTGCAGTCGTTCTGATTTACTAATAGCCTCCTGATTTACAGGAAAATTTCTGTTGAATTGAGGCTGTATTCTGAAAGATAAAAGAAGTTTCTGTCCCCAGTGTTTCTGTGCACACTCAGAGGGGGTACAGTAGTCTCAAAATTTAACTCCAAAAGCCAATATAGGATATTTTTCATCCTACCTTTAGCTCCACTGACGTTAGTGTTACTAGTGAGTTGAATTTTGGCCATGTGTATCAGAATTTATTCTGAACACTATAGAATTTGACCTAATGAAATAAATGAAAAGCCTTGAATTAAAAGGAAGCCTTCTAAAACACTAACTGTGCATTTTGCTTGTCAAAGAAAATGCTTACTAAGTTGTCATGAATACATTGAATGAAAGCTACTTACTTTTCAGTCTAGTGGACTGAAACAATTAGGCACGAAGTTAACAATCCCGAAATTGCAATTTCAAATCATCCCAGTGTAAATGGGAGAGATTTGCACCAACACAAGAGACTGGTGCAGACTAGTGCCAGCAGTAGATTGGGCAGATCTTTAGTAGCAGTGTATTTTCAGAGCTTTTTGCTTCTTTGGGGGCATATTGTTCCATTATGGAAATTACATTCTTTATATTCTGTACATTGGGAAATGTCTGCTGCTCACAGAACAGAAGACAGACCCAAACAGAAAACCCAGCCTTGTAAGTTCAGAGGGAAATACTGAACATGCCCTGAGCTGTAACCTCACTCAACTTGTTTCTATTACATTTTTTACTGGCATATCAGTGTATAGATGATAATTCTCTTTTTGGGCCAGCCCTCCTTTCTTTGTCATCTTCTTTGGCGGGACTGCAATCCAATATTTGAATCAGTTCTCTTCTCTGCCAAGAAGGAGACTTCAGTTTGTACAAATTTTGATAATCAGAGATGTAGTATTTCTTTGTATTATAGGAGTCCTTAAACTTCTCAGCTGAGGCGCAGACCCTTGTGTATTAGGTATGATGAAAACATCTTCAACCCTTTATAATCTAAACAGTAAAGATAGTCAAGAAAGGAATTGATGCTTATACGTGAATGAGCGAAATAAAGATGAAGGACTAAAAACCGCTTGCATGCATGCTTAAGTGTTGTGTTGAATCTAAGGGCACAGACTTACCAGGCTTCTCTTGTTGCCTGAAATAATTTATCTTCATGTAATGTTAATCCATAGCAAATGCAAGGTAAAGCAATTTAATGTGCATTTATTCCATACTGAGTTAGATTAAGTGAAATTACCTTGCATTTGTAATGTGCCAGATATGTGCAAACAGACTTACTAGTGTGGCTCACCTGATGCATGGTATCGTGGTGTGTGTGAGCTCTCAATCTTAAGTGATTTGCCCATGATGACGTGGGAAATTGATAGCAGAACCAGAAATTGAACACAGATTTTTCCTTCTCTCAATCCAGTGCCTTAACTATAGTAGGGCAAAGTATTATATGTCGGGGGTGTGTGATTGTTTTCTTTGTTTTTTAAAACCTAGAACTATAAGATGGTGTGGAGTTGGTCTTCCTACCAACCTTTTGAATAATTACAAATGCCCAGTCACAATTTTAGACCTGTTTGAATGCCAGTGACTTAGGGAATATTTGTTAATTTCCCACATATTCCCTGAAATTATTGTTCCTCCCTGAAGTGCTGTCAGCAGTAAGGAATGACTTGAATAGAAGAGCTGTGTAACTGAATGTCTATCTAACTCAACTAACTGAATTGATAGTATGAAAGCTAACCTAGATTTTGTAGGCTCTGTTGTAACTTTAGTGTCTTGTTTTTTCACTAAATCTTTGTTCTAGAAATCAGTATATGAACGTACGTCTTGAGTCTGGAGTGGGGTACCACTTTCAGCTTTAATTTTTTTTAAGGTGCTTGCTTGAGGAAGTAGATGCCAAAGTAAACTTCAAAGGAACTCCAGACTTCAGTGTTGGAAGAATGAATGGAGAGCAAGAGCTCTCTTTGGGTTTCATGAGAGATAAATGGACAAGGTGAAAAAACAGCTATGAAAATTTTAAGTAATGAAAGAGGAAAGGCTTTTCTTTATCACCCACAAAAATAATTTCAGTTGTTCGGCGTGGCAGAAACTCTGAGAGCAAGTGCCAAACAAAACCATGGGATGTGTTGGCTTTTTCAGCATTATGAATATACCTAAGAGCATTATGAATATTTTAATGTAAATTAAGCCAGCTTTGTACCATTCACCTTTTGCCTGGGCAGAGTACCTGAATTTGAACAGAGCATAAGCTCACGGTCAGTCTCTGAACTTATGCTCTCAGTTCTGCCCTGAGCGACAAAACAAATGAGCAAAGATGGAAAAAATACAATAAGAAAACTTAAAAGGGAACACAGATTCTGGAAGATTCCTGTGTCTCCTGAGGGAGTCCCGTTTTTTATCCTGAACATCATTTTCAAAACAAGATCCATCAGCTGTTGTGAATGAGCCTTTGGGAACAGATTTGGCTTTCAGCCCAGTCTGCTGCTTCGTGTCCCTGTAAGAAGGCAGTGTGTTCTGGTGCACTGAGCCTGAGACCCGGAGGGAGGCAGTGCTCCTGGGCTGCAGCCTGAGGCCACGTTTACAGTTGCAAGTCAGCAGCAGCAACATTGGCATAATGTCTTCGTTGCCTGCTCCTTGACATCGTCACCCTCCACATGTTTCTCGGCCAGTGTGTGTACCTACTCAGACGTGTGCAGCTCTGTAAATAACTTGGTTAGCTATAAAACAAACCAGAGAACTGCTTGGCTAAAAAGGAAAAAAAAACAACCCAAACTTAAAAATAGTTGTGGGACGTAACTGCAAAGTGGTGCAGAACAGGAGCAGGAACCCTGGCTGTAGGGGGTTGTGGTGATGGCTGGAATGGTTTAAGCGTATTAGAGAAAAACCACAGTTGTTTGCTCTGTGGTAGCAGATAATGACTGACTGACTGTAAAGAATTAACACCTTGTGTCATCCCTAGCCTCTTTCTATGTTTTGTTCCCATCTATAGAATGAGTTGATAACCCTTGGATAAGAATGTTTTGGGATTTGATTGACATGCCAAATTGTGCCGCACAATTGTGCGGCTGAACTCTGCTACAAATGTTTGGCCTTACTGACTTCTAGCATAATGAAAAAATAAAAAAACATTTGGCCACATTTTTTCTGAAAGGTGAAATATTTAAATTAAGACTGCCTGGCACTATTGATCTGCTCTCAGGGTATATGTGAATGAAATTTTTTCCTGGGTGGCCTCCCTATTTGTACTGCAGTTTTGGAGAAATGGAAGTGCTCTGGGCTGAGATGTGCTGAAGGAAGGAGGTAACTGGTGTCTCACTGATGTTCCAGTGACTCCCTCACAGCTCCTGGGTCCATGTGGACCAAGGGGTCACTTCATACAGCCACTGGCAGCCATAAATGCTCTTGAGCTTCCTGCAGTCACATAGTGAGCTTGGGTAAGTGGCTTTTGTAATAAATCAGTCTCATGCTTGCTAATAGCTTTTTGGCTGCCGTGTCTACAAACTGGTGCCTTCTCCAGGCGATTTTTACGTGCCCTCTGCAAAGTTGTCGGACTGACTGCTGGCTCTTAAATACCAACCAAGCCTTGCTCTCGGGCTCAGATTTTCTCTTCAGTACTGTTGTAATCTGAAAGTTTGCTGCAACTAGTGCAAATACACAGTGTAAGAGAGAAAATAAAAGGCTGTTTTCAGATGTCCTGTAGAGTGAACAACTGAAACATGAGTGTGGGATGAGCCAGGAAAACTGGCATTTTTCCCTGGCTGCACGCCGTATGGAAGAGACAGTGCCTTGGAAGGGAAGGAGCAGAAAAGTTTGCCATTGGCTCTGATGAATCCCAATCCTGCTTCTACTGAAGTTGTAGGGAATCCTCCCATTGTCTTCAGTGTGAGCAAGAAAGGATCTTAGGTGAGGATGGATGACTCTTTCCCTACTTGAATGAAGTCTCTTGCCTATTTATGGGCCTGCTTCTATTGAAACCGAGCCTGTTTTAGCCTTTTTGGGTTCTTAGGGACCTGTTTGTATAAAGCAACTTACCTACCTATCTTTTTTTTTTTTCTATTGTGTGTATTTTTTGTATGTTCTGTTGGAAGGTGAAGCCTCTGTAGAAGGGGATACAAAAAATGATTTTTAAATAGTAATAAACCAAAAGAGAATTAAACTTTGCAGGCTGCATGCATTCATTTCCTGGAGATGGAGAGTAGAGACCATGAGTGCACAGAGAGACAGCCTGTATTTCTCACATCTCAAAATCTCGCTCTTTTCAGAGACAGTTCTTGTCTTTGCCCATCTCCACAGCTCTGTATGAAAACCCATCGTGTCATGGGCAGGTTGCAACATTATGTATCAGGGTGACCTTATTTTGACTAGAAAAAACTTTCTGTGGGGCTGTACGATGAGATTTCTTACATTCTTTTGGCATAAGGGGATGGAGCACCACATATCTGTGTGAAATTTGGTGTTGCCCGCATTGAATACCTGGAAGGCAGTGAAAATAAAAATAAGACAGGATATATGAATATATTTTTGCAGTACTTCTGGCCTACCTCCCTCAGGTGCCTGGACAGTAATCAAATGCACTGTGTTCTAACTCAACACAATTGTATTCTAAAGAAATAAGTGAAGTACGAGGTGGCACTTCACTAAATCTTGTTCCTCCCTGGTCTTTTTGCCTCTTTCTGATATTACCAGTTTGAGCCCTAACTTTCTAAAAGAAAAGGCAAACTCAAGGCCAAAATAACACCACAGGTTTGCTCTATTCTGTAACCATCCTTAAGGAACAGAGTCTTTGCATTTGTCAATAGATGTAAAAAAAGTCCATGTGCATATATGAGTCATGAGAAAGGCTATCTATACATGCCTGTGGCATGTGTGCAACCCGAGGAGAAAATAGTGTTGCCTTTCTACGCAGGAAAGAAAGGGCAACTTCCCAAAATAAACAACTCCTCCCACAGCCTTCAGGCAAACACCTGCAGAGAGAGAGGTCTTTCACAGTACCTATGTGCCCATGGTTTATCTGCTTTCAGGTCAGCTAGGAAAATAAAACCCAGAGGTGAGAGCTCTGCATTGTGAATGTCCATGAATCCTGTGCTTTTATGAGGAAACACTAGTAGCTCTACTGAAAGGTTTGGTCTCTGCTTCTCTGCTCACATGTTGAATTACAAAGAGAGATGCATTACAAACCAAGGCTCTGCTCTTATGTTGATGACTCCAATCCTAGTCCCAAACCCCTAGATAGATTAGAAAATACCTTTTTGGGGTTTTTTTATGTGTACAAGTTTATAACCTTTGTGCCTTTCTGATGGCATGGGATACGGGTCACTTGCTTATAATGAGTGGTTGTGCCATTTAGATCGTGTGTTTTCTGCAGGAAGTTTTGCTCAGTTAAGTGCAACTCTGTAACCTCACGCTTTCCACAAGGGAATCTAACTCTTACTTTGATAATATTCCATCAGTATTGAAGTTTAAACAGCAGAATTTTGGGCTATCACTTCTTTTTGACTGTGAAATCAGTTTCCACGGTGAGCGAAAGGATATTTAATAGTCTCACCCAATTCACTGGAAGTTACTTCGAACAGATACCAGAACAGAAATCTCTATTCTCTGACTCAAATCTCCAGATATTTTGGTGCTACCTTTGTCATGTTTCTCATGTGCAGATAAACCATTATTTTTAGATCGATATTTTCTAACAAGAATGAATGATTTATCTGACTGCTTAGCTTTGCTGGTTACTGCTGTGCACAACAGTGAATGAAGAAGCAAGAAAGCTACAAAGGTGCTTTTATACCTTAAAAAAACCCCCAACAAACAAACAACACAACACATCTTCCTGTATTAATGCTTATTTGTGCTTTTCATCTAAATGCTACACCTGTAGAACTTTAGAGCATCTTAAGACCATCTTCATGCATATCCCTCTTCATGATCTCTTCCCCTTGAATGCCATTTCATAAGGTATGTATTGCATATCTGAAGCTTTCAAAGCACTTTGCAGATATTTAGTCTTTTCTGCCTCTGTGACATAAGTAGTCTTAATGTGGGAAACTGAGGCAGCAGCTTGTCTGAGATCAACAAATTGGTAAAAGAATTTAGAGTAAGGCTCCTGTTCTTGACTCAGACCTGTGTGTTCTCTGAGTAGATCACAGTACCTCTCAAAATAACTTCCCTTCCTCCACCCTTAAAAATGCATCCTCTGTTTTTTGTCAATAGCAGCCTTCGTCTGTAGGGAAAAAAAACCCCAACAGTGCAAGTGGAGGCTGAAACATCTTTAGATGGATTCCTAACAATATTGCTACAGTTTTATGGTATCTTGACAGGAGACACACCCATTGGATGGCAGGTAAAAGTGGTGTCTGTGGTTCAGATACTGGTTTGAGAATGCTCTAGTAGGAGGAAGAGTTAAGGGCCATGATCCAAGCCAAGTCCGTATCAACAGCCACAGTGAACACAAATGTCTATGGGCAGCTGGGTCCATCAAAACCACCGAGGGAATTGTGGAAATTGTGGGCAGTTCGTGACAAAAAAGGACAAAGAAATGTTGCTGTTACAGAGGACTTGGTGTGTGAATTTCTTAGGTCACTGACTGCTGAAAGTATTTAGTGCTAATCTCTTAATGCTAGAAAAGTGTAGCTGCAGTGCTTCTCCCCCAGTAAACAATAGGACCAGATTGCTCTCCTGAGGCCTCAGTCCTTTTATTACAGCCCACACAGAAAGCTCATCTGAGAAGGCACTTTGGGTTACAGTAGAGCAAACTCTGAACCAGTCTGAACCAGTTCAAATATCACATATGGTTGTTTTGCTTCTGCAGACTTCCTTGTTAGTCCTTGGAGGCTGTGGCTGGCATTTACTTAGCAATAGCTCACGCTGTCAGATTGAAGGGGGAGGGGAAGCCTCTCCTTGAACATGTCAGCAGGGGGATGCAACGGTGCAATCAGATATTTCTCTCTATCGCTCCACACTGACTCCTTTGTAGTGACTGTCTTGATTTTTGGTTATACTCGGCTCAGTTTCATAAACTCAGCATCTGATCCTTTTGTTGCAGCCCTGATGTCTGTGTCTTTTTTTTTTTTCTTCAGATTGTTTCTAGGTTAGGAATAAAACATATTTGACTCTGACTCCTCCATCATTGCTTACAGAAGGCTTTTTACAGGTGAGACCAACAGTTATTTTCACAATCCAGACAGAGGCAACACAGGAGTAAAATCTGCTTTTGCTGGAGTTGCGAGTACTTAATAGTGTTTTGTAGCATTTGATGCTTACAGATTTTTTAAGCTTTAAGCACAAATTGCTCTAATATTCTGTTCATGGTGGATGCAGCCTCAGAGTGTAGTATCTTCATTCTCAAGCATCACAATTTATGAAGGAAGTAAAAAATGGCTTACAAAAAGTAGCTTTGAGGAAAAATTGGGAGAATTATTTGAAAGGGGAAGTTATGAGAACGTGACAGATGCCCTGTTAGAAGGAGGGCAATGGTCAACTTTTTCCATTTTAAGCAATCCATGTTAATTTGAGTAGGAAATAATACTTAGATTAGAAAATTGATTTTGCTTACTCCCCCCAGTATCTTGTTTAGTGAGATTAAGTAATAAAGCATGTTAGTTCTTTCATAGGAGACTAGATGAACTTTTGTCCAGGAAGATCTGAACATATTTATCTGTGGCCAGAGAGGGAGGATGGGTCTGATGACTTCTTGTGGAGTCCTTCCAGAGCTATACATCTGTGATTGCCTCCCTTTGCACAGCATGCTGTG
This sequence comes from Psophia crepitans, assembly GCA_013399095.1. Lineage (NCBI taxonomy): Eukaryota > Metazoa > Chordata > Aves > Gruiformes > Psophiidae > Psophia > Psophia crepitans. The sequence continues at coordinate 453,023 of VWZZ01001440.1, read as the reverse complement.
CTATATGTTAACTCGCTTGTATTTTCTGCTTTAAGAAAACTCTCCTATAATTTGAATTTTTCCACAGGTGAAAAAGTAGAACAAACAAACAAGAAAGAGCAGTTGACAGACAGGAGAGAGAGCAGACATTGTTCATTTTGGAGCCTGTATAAAGTAAACAGCAAAAAGGTACCAGCTCACAGCTGAAATTGGTTCACACTGAGTTTAGGCAGGATGCTTGAAGTCCCTTGTTCCTAAAAATAGGATGTATGTTCTCCTGTGAAGTGGTTGTGGATGTGTGTATGTGTTGTGGTACATGTATGTGTATATACCTACAGACTTTTGCATGTGAACTATGTGAGGGTGTAGTTGCAGAGCTATTAACTTACAGTTTGGGTAGTTACCTTAAAATCAAGTCCTAGGAAGTAATGTCAGGTTTCATCTCTAGAACTGTAGCAAGAAGAGCAAACCCATTCCCAAACAGCAGAAAGAGCAACTGAATCTGCCTTTGACAGCTGCCACCTGGCATCTTATTAAACTTCACTCTGTGAAACTGCCAGGCATAAATCTTCCCTCGTTCTGGAGAAAGCTAGAGATGAAAGAGAAAAAATTATGCTTAGAAGTCAGCCGTGGAAAAGACTTTGATCTTTACCATTAATATGGAAGGGTTTGCATTTCTCCCAGATTCTCCATTGTCCTCCTGTAGACTAGAAACTCGAATTGTTGGCTGGAACTTGGCTGGGTGTAGTGAGAAGTGCAAATTTATCCTGTTACATAACAGGAGGGAGAGCTGGGAAGGTCTGAGATTTGTTTCTACAGATTACTGCCCAGCCTGCAGTTCTTGGATCAGCGTGTACAGGAGGAGGTGCTTTCTGTGCAAAATGGCATGGAAGCATTAGTTAGTCTCATGAAATGAGCTAAAAGAAATTAATTGTACAGGTTGGCAGCCATCTACACACTGTTTTGGCCAGACCATGTCTCTGGATGCATGTGTGGCCCTGCAGTTTCTGACTGAATGGAATTTGTCCCATAAAATCTCTTACGAAGAGCTATTACAAACAGAAGGCCTGATTTAATAGCCCTTAGTAAAAATTCTTGCTTACTCCAGTTAGCCTTGCCTTCACAGAGAGCATAAGGAATGCAGTAACCGAGTGTCTGTGCAGACAATGAGCATAACGTCATAAAGCCGACATCTTAGCTGGTGATGTCGGTCAGGACTGACACACACAGTTTTGGTTCTTTTACAGCCTGGCTGCTGTTTTTTAATCTGACATTATTAAACTAAATTTACTGTAGCGTTACCTCATATTGTTAAAGCATGAATCACACACAAGCACTAAAGGCTTTGGTTTCACATGCAGTGGTAGTGCTGCTTAACTGACCTGTTTTCCTCATTACCCCTCAGTCACGCTGGTCCATCTGTTTTTTTGTGGCTCCATTGTGGACTGGATGCAGCAGGCAGCCTGGCTGTAAAGGGTTAAAGTGTGTGACCTGGTAAGGAAAGGGCAAAAGTTGGGTTGGATCAGCACCTTGAGCCTGTTTGTCATACAAGTACCTGTAGCAGCCTGACAGAGAGCGCTGCCAGGATGGGAACATGTGAAAGGGAAGGACTGCTGCTGCAGCCAGCACTGGCCCAGAAAGTAATTCATCAAATACGGAATGCAACGCGCAGCTTCCTGGCACAGAAATACTTTTTATGTGTTCAGTCGTTTCCATGGGATTTCAAAGCACTCTAAAAGAAGGGAACTTACCTGTCTTCTTCTGAGAAGGAATGTTTGATTGTACCTCATGGAACAGGAAAGAAAGGAAGGCGCAAAGAAGTGAAGCAGACAGATTGGCCAAGGTCAGGAGGAACTCTCTGGGAAAGCCACAAATAGCACCTTGTGCTGCAGGCCTGTGCCTTGGCTACAGCCCCGTCAGCTGGCCCTGGCCACCCCCGGGAGCTCATCATCGAACATGACCAAGTATTCAGCTGCTTGTTTTTCACTGGTGTAAAATAGAAACGTTGCTGCTGACTCCAGATGCTTGTGTACAGCCACTGGCATTGCGGTATCTGAATACCGCTGCCTGTTCGGAAACAAGCGTCCATTGTAACCCGTTTGAAATGTGGGCAGAGAGGCTTTATCACAGTGGCTGGGTGCCTGCAGTATAATTACTCTAAAGCATTTTTGGGCTGTTTACCTTGTTTTTCTGTAAGCAGGCACAGGTCTTAGAGTACATGGGGTCAAAGGAAAGCAATCGGTTAGCAGGGGCGAGATGTAAACCTTTAATGTGGAAGTCCACAGCATCCGTGGTCATGTGTGCCCCCCCCGCAGAGTTTCTCCACAGAGCTAAGGAAACTCGAAGGGTTCAGGGCAGGAGAGTTTAGTCCTTCATGGTAGTTCTGTAGGGGAGAGAGCAATTTTAGGTCCCTGAAGGCAAACGCTTTCCTTGCCACAACCAGCAGTTCAAGCCTAGTTCCGGGGCCGGAGTCTCCCATTCTGTTCCAAGAATTTCCCGCGGCTGTAGGG
>VWZZ01001440.1:411165-450074 GCA_013399095.1 Psophia crepitans | reverse complement strand
CCGCGGGGGGCGTGCTGGGGAGCGGCCCGGGGCGGCGGGGGCTGCCCGGCCCGCCCGCATGGCCTGGCCTCGTCTCTCCGCAGAGTGCCTCCGCGACAACGGCGCGTCCTACCGCGGAAGCCGACGAGTGGCCTCCGGCGGTGCCCCGTGCCTCAACTGGCTGGCGGTGCGGAACGGCCCCGGCGCCCCGCTCCCGGCAGGTGGGTCCGGGGTCGGGGTGGGAGCGGGGGGCGAAGGGAGCCGGTGGTGCGGAATGTCGGGGGAGGAATGGGGGGGCGGGGGCCGCGGCGGTCGCCGCGCTGACGGTCCGGTACCCTCCAGCAGTCGCCGAGGACCACAACAGCTGCAGAAACCCGGACGGCGACGCCGCGCCCTGGTGCTACATCCAAGGCAGCGCCGGGGTCCCCGAGCGGAGACCCTGCGACATCCCCCAGTGCTCAGGTATGAACTGGCCCCCCTTCCCCCCTGCCATCCCTGGGGCATTGCCCTCCCCGGCCTGCTTCCTGGCGCTGAAGCCTGGGTTTGTCACGAGGGTGGGGCCCCCCGGCGCACAAACAAGCCCGGGCTATGGCAGCACCCACTGCCCTCCCCCAGGAACGGAGTGTACCCGGGGCTCCCCTCCAGCCCTCCCCTGTGTATGCACATCTGCTTCCCAGCTGTGCCTTGCTCCGCCCTTACATGTTTTTCCATTAGCCCTGAAAAGGCCTGTGCAAAGCCTTGCGGCCCCCCCCACGTCCCCCGTGTCGTGTCCCGTACCCTGTCCCCCCCATTTCACTAGGCACTATAGGGCTCTAGCTGCGTTGCAGAAGGCTGGGTACCTAGGAACTGCAGAAAGGTTGGTAGACCATTGCTGTGGGGCATGTTACTGCTGTCTGAACAAGTGTCCTGCTGCTAAACAAGTGCCAGGGTGAATTTGGGTACAGGTGGGGGAAAGAACTTGGAGAAAATGAGAATTGAAGGGAGCACAGTAAGAAACAGAAAATCCCAAACACTGGATTTCTCCTGGATAGTCAGGATGGGAAACAGTTTGCTGAGGGAAGAGCTGTAGCAGAAGCCTGTTCCAGGGAGAGACGTCTGTATTGACTGAGGCCAAAGTAACCACTTGGGTGGGTTTTTTTTTGAGCCGTTTACTTACTTCTGAGCCCCTCAAGATTTACGCACGCTACTGCCCCTCGGGATTGCTATCCTTGCATGTAAACACTTTCCTCTACCCATACATCCTTCCCTTTATTTCACTTTGCTCATCTTTTGCCTGCTTTTCCGTAAAGATAAAACAAATGCTGCCAAGATCCGTACTCAAAACAGTCATGCAGTTTTGGGATCAGGACAGTTACCTGACCTTTCAGCCAATACACCATTCACATCTTTAAGGGATTTGACTCTCTTTGTGTCTCACAGCGGGCACCTTTTTATTGTAGTCATGTCCTGCACCTCCCCTCTGTTCGGTTTCTCTGGCTGACCCTACATAAAGTAACTGGGCACTGCAGGAGACCCTGATTTCCTGTTTCTATCTCCCCTTCTATACTGCCATTTCACATTTCACTGAGGACTCAAAATGGCTGCAGATAGAAAATCCACATGGAGTTATTGCCAGCTGTGGGGTGAAGTCCTGGGCCTACTGAGAGGCGGACAGAGTTTTCAGGTGTGGATGCATATTGTGCATGGTATTTCCAAAAAGTAGGTTTTTATGTTTAGGACAGGTAGTAGATACGTACTTTCCACTGTCATAGCTGTACTTAGACTAGTCAGGGGCTGTGCTGCCTGAAGGGTTTCTCTGGCTTAGCCTATCCATCATGCTAAAGGAGTTTGTTCCATGGCTGCAAAGAGGGGCTGGGCGAGAAGAACGTCCCCAGGTTGTGTTCACACCAGCTGGAGTCTCCTTCCATCAAACCTTCCTGTGTCAGGAAGATTGAGGCAGAAGGGAGATAAATAGACTCTTGGGAGATTTGGGACGGAGATTTTCATCATCTTGTTCTTATCTGTTCAGCATGATTGAAGCTGCAGCCTGTGTATTGATCTATACACTAAATGAAGTCATTGTGCATCCCCTGGACTCATGCCCTGAACCTGGATTTCGTTCTACTGTCTGACTTCTGTCTCGTCTGTGGTGGTGCCTTGCACTCTTAAAATAGGTTCATGTCAAAGGAAGGTGGGGGGAGGAGTACATTTCTTGTCTGCCTTGGTAGGATTTCTGGCAACAACTTAAGAGGGAACCGGTGTTTGTCAGTGTAATTGAAGGCGGTTCAGTGATACCAGCCTAGATCTGTCCCACTCACAAGGCACATGTTGTTTTGAAGTACGCATCAATGCTCGGTATTTTGTATGTCTTTTTCCTCTCAACAGATGCTACAGCTGCCACAGCCCTAGTGTCTACAGCAGAAGTTAGTACCTCTCAGGAGGTCAACCAGTTGTTTGAACCAGTGGATACCTTGCCTTCCCGGAGCGAGGCAGCTGCCGTGCAGCCCGTCATTGGGATCAGTCAGAGAGTGCAGATGAACTCCAAAGAAAAGAAGGACTTAGGGACACTAGGTACAAACCCAGGATCATGTGATGGGTCCATTCCTGTAATTCTGGCAGGATGGATTTGTTTTGAGGCTCGGAAAGCAGTGCTATAGCTGGATCTACTGCCTCTAATTTTGCCTCTTTGACCCTTCACAGGGTATGTGCTGGGGCTGATCATGATGGTGATAATCATTGCCATCGGAGCCGGCATTGTCGTGGGATACATCTATAAGAGGTCAGTGGCTATTCTCCTTTGTCCTGAGCCAGTGTAGCCTTGAAGCAAATGCATGTAGAGCAGGAATGTCTGAACACCTGCAGACCCAACCAGATCCTAATGAAAAGGCAGATAGAAGCATGTTGTGATGTGGCACATTGTGCAAGATACTTGCTTGTTGCACTGAGGAAAGAACTATTTAAGACTGAATCCCATTCTTCTCCATTTCACCCATCAACGTGGTATTCTGTCCCATTTAAAGTTTCAAACTGCCTCTCTTCGTTTTTTGTTTTGTATGTGTGTGCATGTGCCTTGATGTGGGTTTCTCAGATGCGTCCAGGGGAGCTGAGTTCTACGTAAGAGCTGGAGAGTGCAGATCCCAGGTGCCCTCACAGGAAGTTTCTTTTGTGATCAGAAAGAGAACAATCCTTCCAGCAGGCCACCTGTTCCCCTGGTTTCTCTAGTCTAGCTAGCTTTAGATGAAAAAGCAACTGGCAGATTGATTGTCACTCGTGTGTTGTGTCCTATGAAGCCGAATATCAAGCAACGCTTTATTTTGTCAAACAAAGTTCATTTTACCAAATCTCCTGTATACTTGAAGGTCAGTTTTGATTCACGCTTAAGCTGTGATTTGTTCAGCCACTTCACTGTGTTAGGCAGAAATGTTTTTGTAGCTCAGCAGTGTCTGAGGTTAAGCAAGAGCTTAGTTGTAAGAGATGGGGCAGGATTAACAAATAGCAGTGAATGTCGCTGCAGCAAGTGAAGGCCCCGGCTCCCTCCTCCGGGAGGGTTTGTTCTGTGTTTTGGCTGTTTGACAGTAGTCTGACACAACCAAGCAGAAGGAGCCCTTTCCCAAGCTGGGACATGTCCTTATGTAAGTGTTTATAATAAATGCCGACAGAAAAAAAAACAGAGGGAGGAGTGTTACATAAGGGCCAAAACACAGAGCGCTGCTTGTCGAGGAATGTGATTTGAGGTGTCACTCCAGAGAACGCTGTCTTGTGTGCTGGCAGAACGGCAGCCACTGCTGCACACTCGTAGGCAGCTTTGAAAAGCAGCCAAAATGCTTATGTGCTGACAGGAAACCCCAGCAGCTTTGCTGGTTGGGATCACAAGCCCCAGGAGGAGTGAACGGTGCCTGTCCCACCTCCCTCCTGTCTTACGGGAAGAAGCAAGAGAGCGATGTTGAGCTTTGTCCAAATGCATCTTTGCTTCTTCAATCCCAGATGGCTCACAGGAGGGCTGCAGCGCAGGTTTACCGTCTCTCTCCTTGCCTTGCTCTCAAAATTGTGTGTGCAAGCTGGCACGTTTGGGTAGGTGTGGTGAGAAACCTTTAATCAGTTTGTAGCTTTTGGTATATATCGCTTTTCTGGAGACAACGTGCTATTAATGCCATCCATTTTTAAAGCAAGGCAGTTCTTCCTCAGTACAGATTACAGAGGTGTCGCCTCCCTTAGCAACAGGCTGAGGAGTGAGGTAGGTTTGTGATATCAAGCTGTTAGCTGCAGCAGCAGAAGGCAGGGCCAGCTCTGAAGGAAGCTTTAATACTTTCAGGAAGAGCTTCGTTTGTTACACAGGTTTGTTTGCTGCAACAAAAGGCAGAATCTGTCACGGCCTCCGGTATTTGTTCTATCAGACGAAGCACCTTATGGAAGCTCTTTCCCACAGCAGTGGGCTCCGTGCTCACTGCTCCCCCGCGCCTGCACCAGGCAGTACTGTGGGACTGTGCAGGAAACATTTGTCAGCTCCATGGTTTGAAGGAGAAGCCTGACTTTACAGTCATCATTTAGCTGTAGCAATGTCAGTGAATAAGCCAGTTTTTGAGGGAGTGACAGACTTCACTTGGTTGCTTGTTTTTTAAAGATGCTCACATGGGGTCCTCTGCTTACACTAGGGAATGTTTCCAGCCCTTGGAATGTAGCTGAAACTTAGGTTTCTTAAAGAGCAGGGTCCCTTCTTTTCTAACTACATCACCTTTACTGAGACTCTGCCTACAAGCAGTGGCACTCACCCCATGTGCATACATGTTTTGGTTCCTTTTAATCTAGGGGGAAGGACTTGAAGGAAAAGCATGAACAGAAAGTTTATGAACGTGAAATGCAGCGCATCACACTGCCACTCTCAGCATTCGCCAATCCTGCCTGTGAGCTTGTGGATGAGAACACAATTGTGGTGCACACCAACCAGACGCCTGTGGAGGACACACACGACGGCAGTGGCCCGCTCATGGGACAGGCGGGTACTCCTGGTGCCTGAGCAGCTCAGGCAGGAGCGATACAGGCTGAGCAAAGCCTCCAGCTTCCCACTGTGAGTGCAGGGGTTGCGTGTGTTCATTTCTATTTTGTTTTCTTTTTGATGAAAGCCAGATGAAGGTGATGTGGAGGGACAGAGCAATGGGCTATTCATCACGATCTGTTTGAGGGGCACCATTCAGTGCATGACCAGCTGGGGACTGGTGTGGTGGACCCTGCTGCTTCCTCCCACCTATCTCCACAGTGTTCCAAGGAGCTGGGGGGGATGATGGGCCAGGCTCACAACTGGTCACAGATCCCATAGCCTGGAGTGTGATCTTGGCTTCCTCTTTTTCTGTTCCTTTCCTATTTAACGGTGTGCACTGTTACTTAAGTGTCTGCCTGGAACCCCAGGAGGAAGCAGTACTGCAGGGACTGAGGGGAGCTTCACGTCAGACTTAGCTAGATAATTACACTCTGATTATAGTTCCTGTCTTTTTGCTTTAGTGGCTGAGAGCTTGAGACACTGTCCAGAATCCTGCTACTGGATCAGGTTTTTATCCAAGGAAGAGTTTGAGAGATGGCTTTGGCCAAGAGCAGTATGTTTAACCCCAGTGTCAATTTGGAAAAGCTCTTTTCAAGCTCTTGACAAATCCAGGTCTTCCAGGGCTGAGGCCACATGTCCATTCCCCTGTGGTGCTACACGCACAGCCACAGTTGTAGGTGTCGAGGTGGTCTGTGCCTCCTGCTCACGTACACAGATCAGGAGACCAAAGGCCAGCACTAGATAGTTGTGAAGAAAATGAACTGCCCTTCAGTTACCTACAGTAGGTTGAGCACTGAGGATCAGTAACATCCTCTGCTGAATTCCCTTCGCTTTTTACAGTGCCAGCTGCAGACAGAGTGGCAGAATGGCCAAGCCAGCTGTGGAGGTCACCCCGGCCGTGATGCAGCAGCTCTTGTTCTAAGGGCAGGACAGGGAAGCTGCTCTTCCAAGATCCTGAAGTTATGGCATGGCTCCTGGCCCAGCCTCCTTCACACACACTCAGCTTGTGCAGCAGGACTACTTGCTTACAGAGCCTGGCCCTATGAGAGAGATTTTGTAACAACTTACTTCTGTTAGCATTTCAGGGGGTGCGGAAGGGATGGGTGCTGCAGTGGCTCCCAAACAGCACTGAGGCAAGGCCAGTTCAGGGAAACATCTATCCCCACCTCAGGGGATTCAAGCCATTCAAGTAAGTTTTCTAGCCATCTGCTTTATAGCTGTGGGCCTAACAGGGAGCAGCATTTGGCAGCAGGGGTTTTAGTGTTAAATGTTTGATTCAGAAAAGGGAAACGTTTTATTTTTAAATGCCTTTGAATACTGTTTCTTTGTAAAATGTTTTAAATACCTCATTATGAGAAGGTGCAGACTGCTACCTTGTATTAAAGCTGAAAAACACTCTCTAGACTTGTGTGGACTGTGGCTCATCTCTACATTCCTCCTGCCAGAGCAGCGTCCTCCTGCTTGTTGCAGACTTTGAATTGAGGAGAAGGGAAGATGCTACTTCAGGTTGCCAGGCCCAAAGGTAAATCCCTACAAGCAGTGCCTCCACTAGGGGCATGGAGCTTGTCTCCTTGCTGCCAGCGGCTAGTCTTGGACTGGGACACTGTTCCTGAAAAGCAGCTGTGGGTGTGTGAGCTGCGCTGACTAAGCAGCCTGGCCCGTGGGAAGGCGTGCTCAGTTACAGCCCCTTCCTGCACTGACACAGGTCAGTTCTGCTTCGGTGCCACTCGGCAGCAGCTCCGTCCCTTGGGGCCTTGCGTTGGAAAGCGTGGTGGAGACTGAGCACAGCAGGTTACAGGACGTACTGACATAGCTAGCATTTTTGTTCAGTTGTTGCCTTAATAAATGCCCCTTGAACTACATATTTCAGAATAAGAGGTTTCCAAAAGCAGGCTGTATTTTCATCCTGGTTCAGAGACGGCTCTATGATCTGCTGACTCCTGTCTACATTTAAAAAAACAACAACCCACAAACTAACAAAAACCCAACACACAAAAACAACCAACCAAACTTGACAAGTTCTTCCCCTTCCACCACTCCAGGTAAGTAGCATGGAACACTTGCACTGTATCTCTGTAGTTCTGTGAATGTGTCAGAGCCCTTTGGCTCAAGAAAGAGCGTTCTCGATTATACCCCCATCTGTGCAGTTTTGATGTTGCTGCTTTGTGACAACAACAGAAACTCGAGAAAGTTACAGTTTCCTGTTTTATGTAACACAGAGACAACACAACCTTGTTTTCATAGTATACTGCTTTTTAATTTAGTTAGAACGTGGAGCTGTGCATATCACAGTTCATAAAACCCCACCCACACATAACCCAAGACTCTCCCCTTCAGGGGTCCCCTCACAAACCAGCCTGGGAGGGGGAAGGAAAGGGCAAATCCTATTAACAGTCCTGAATCCACTGGACCCAGTTTATAGAGGCTCCTCCACAGGGAGCCCTCAGTGTTTCTAAAACATCACTACGCAGACTAAAAACACCCCCCCTCAACCCCCCCCACCTTTTGTTAGGTGATGGCTGGTCCCATGTTATTTTACATAATACTTTAAACTCATGAGTAGGGGGAGGAAATCAAAGTAACAGCAAAGACTAACAGCAACTCCCCACCACTCAGTACTGAAGGAAGGGATGGGGGGAGAAAGGAGCACACTAAAAATCCAGTTAAACCAAGATGTTTCTGAAACTTCAGAGCAGGACTTGAGCCAGCTTTTTGTTCAGTTCTGCCAACCACGTGAGCTACTACAGCAGTAGCTTGCTTCCTTCTCCCACCAAGGGAGGGAGAAGTGCTGGAAGAAAATACATCCCTACCCACCTCCCAATGACTCCAAGCCCTTTTTTCTCCCCAAAAGCAGAGAATGACCCTGAGGAAAGTTTGTGCTTGGAGAATCAGCTCAGGTGCTGCAGCAGCTGCAAGAAGGACCTTCAAAGGGAGCAACCTGCACAGCCTGCAGAAAAGGACAAGGTAATGGCAACTGAATTACTAGTTCTGCAGCTGCCACTCCTGGAGGATGGGATGTTCTCCAGCACTTTTCTATTCGTGACAAGTCCATCCTTTAAGTAGCCGTGGGCATGTTCCCCCTTTGCCATTGTCCATGTACGGAGTCTGAGCCACTTCAGACTTCGGCTTTCTGAAGAGCACTTTCTGCCACCCTTTCTGTGACCTCGCATCCACAGGCCAAGAGCTCAAGCAGTTTCAGCACTCGAGGGATGTCCACCACTGGCGCCTAGTACAGTTCTACACATTCCGGTTCAAATCCTCTCACCCAGATTAAGGTTCTTGGGCAGGCAAACTCTGTGCAGGCTCTGAAGCTGCTGAAGTGGCTCAACTGCTGCTTGCCATGTTCACCATCAGGAGGGGCAAGCAGTGCTCAGTCTTAGTGTTTCTGGGCAGGCTGTTGGAGGTATTCAGAGATGGAGGAGGAAAAACCCACAGAACCAAAACAAAAATTCATACATGCTTCCCCACAGACAAGGTATTTCAGGAGAGCTGCTCAGTTCCTGGGGCTTTTCACTCCCTCCCCAATGCACACTGGAGGCCAGAACCTCAGTGGGTTGTTTTGGAAAACACATGCACAAACATACACACGCACGCTGTCCCGGTGGGGCCTTTTGCTGGATGTCCAGTTTCCCCAGCTTTCTAACCACGGTAGTCTGTGGGAGAAGCAGTTCCAGAAGTGCTGGTCCTTGCCCAGGAGAGTCTCCTATAGCAATTCCCTCCCTGACAGACGGGCCAGGGTGGCTTCACAGCTTGCAGCCAAGTTCTAAGGCACCACAGTAAAGAAGCCTGAAAAGGCCAGAGAAACATTTCTCAAGCCAGAAAAATAGTGTTGAGCAGCTTTCCTAGGTGCAGCTGGTAGGAACAGCCCTTTTTGCTTCTGAAACGTGCCAGAAATCCACAGTGAATCAGGATGTCCAAGAGGAGGGGTGCTGGGTGGGGAGAGAGAGGCAATGCAGCAAACGCACAACGTGGTGCCCTGTTAATGCCCTGGAAGTGGCTGAAGTGCGTCTCCCTCCCTCTCGCTCATCTCAACTCCAGCGGAAGTGGTGCAGGCAGCAGGACGAGCTGACTAGGTTGTGTTTTCAGGTAGTTTGTCACGGTTCAGTCCATACTGCACACTCACATTGTGGTCCAGCTCCTCCAGCTCAGATGGAAGGGGGATGGCAAGTTCTCCCAGGTAGAGAGAGAGAGCTTCAAAGGAATCTTCCAGCTTGGAAAAAGGAGGCCTAGAAGCAGCAGTGAGGAAATGTGAGTGGGAAAGAGGAAAGAGAACAGCATCTGGAAAGGCTGGGCTAGTTGTCCATCCAGGCCGCTGTCCTGTGCACAGAGGTGCAGGCAGGGACATGATCCCTCCCCGTTCACCTCACTGCAGATCCCATCTGTCTGGGCTACCCGTTTTTACGGCCAGTGACCAGGGAGTTGTGGTGCTTTTGGAACCCACTAGGCATCAACACTGTTGTGAAGCTACATGTTTCACAACTGAAATCAAGTATTCACATCAGAGCTTCCACCAAGGTCTGCCCCTACTTTTTATACATGAGAAACCCCGAACAATCACTCCTTTACCCTCTCCGTCTTGGAAATTGTTTCTGAGACCTCTACCACAGCAGTCTCTCTTCACACTGATGAGTCTTCAGTCTCTTCCTCACATGGAAGCCTTTGAGCATTCCCACAGGAGGTTGGAACAGAGCCCTCCTCCCACCCTCTGTGCAGAGCAGTCCTTCCACCAAGGGGATACAGACACATCCTCCAGGGTTACAAATAGGAGTTCTCCAAACCCCAAACTTACCTGCTCTCTGGTTCCAGTCTGCAGCAAATGGCAGCCAAAGGGAAAAAGGCTGGAGGACAGTCAGCAGGAACAAACTTCTCCCAGAACAGCTTGACATTAAGGCCAAAATCCAGTGTGCGTGGGAGGCAGTCCGGGTCAGCATAAACCTGGCCTATGATCTAGGGAAAAATAAGAACAGCACTTAAGTACAGCAACAGTTCCAGAGCGTTAACAAACAGGGACCTTTAGCATTGGGCAGAGGCTCCTTCAAAGTATTTGGGTGAAAGGGAAAGAGCAGAAACACTGTTCCTCCTTCCAATGGGGGTAGCTGCACAAGGGAAGAGCGAGGCACTGCACACAGACAAACTTCACATGGAACTTTTTCAAGATCTGGCCATGTGGCCGCTGTTGTGAAGGAGAGCCCAGACACCTTCTCTTTCTCCCCAGGCTTGCTTGGCTAGAAGATACAGGGTGACATGCACCACCCAGAGAGCTCGACGCTGTCTCGCTGCTGGATCAGCTACTGTGCTGTATGCTGCTGGGGATGACGCAGCCCTTCCTGATGGCAGGTAATCAAGATGACCTGCATCACCATCCCATCTCTCCCCGCTCACAATCTTACCACATCACCAAAGCTCCTCTGTATTCGGAGCCTGTCCTAAACAATACTGTGAAGGCCATAGCACCACAACTTCTGCGCTGCTCTGTTACTGGCAGATTCAACCCCACCCACAGCCAGAGGGTAGGGGTGGAGAGAAGAACAACCATAACCAATGCACAGGAGGTTGCAGGCAAGAGCCGGCAGAGGAAAGGGCTGGGTGGAACAGAGAAGCCCTGCCCCCAGCACTGTAAGTCCCAGCACTGTAAGTCCCAGCACTGTAAGTCCCAGCACTGTAAGTCCCAGCACTGTAAGTCCCAGCACTGTAAGTCCCAGCACTCACCACCTCCAGCATTAGGGGACTCAAAGTGTAGTAAGATGGAAGGAACCCACAGCAAAGAGCTGTGGGGTGATCTGGACTCAGACAAGGTCAATGTCAATACAAACTCTCACATGGGGAGGAGTATTATGTTTAAAGCCTCATCGAGTATCACAAAAAGGGTGTTATTTATAACCACCCAGGCTTTTCTACGCCAATAACTCAGCAGGACAACCACATCCTGTAACTAGGCAGTGGAACGCTCATTATGTATTTTGGCAGGGTTATTTCCTTATCTGTTTCAGTGTATAACTTCTTTTTGTAGCATCTTTACTTTGGTGACAAGGAAAACGTTCATACGCTACTGTCCCTTTATTTGTCTTTTTTTCTAGATGAAACAATTGTTTTACTCCCGCATAAAGATTTTTCAAGTTCCTAAATCTATCACTCACAACCACAACATTCTCCGAGAGGAGAGCCCAGTGTAAACAGAGCTCCAGACGAGGCCGCAAAGATTTATGCACAGATAATTTCTTTGTCCCCTTCGTGCAGGCACTGAGGATGAAACTCCGCTGGTCTCCCCGGTGTTCCTGTAACTGCTGTGTTATGCGTACACACAACACCCCACCTTTCATCTGTATTTCCACTGTCTTATACACCCTTTAAACTGAAAATACCTTGCAGCTTTTGAGTGGTGCTCTTTGCAGCCAGAAAAGCCTGATATAACAGTAAGACAGTGCATTGGCTCAGAGACAAACTAAGCTGACAGACTTCAGGGTATAAGCTTCATTAATCGACCTGCCAAGAGGTTTCTATTTCTCATTCTCTAAAGTGTCATCCACAGTGCGGGCCATGAATTTGCTGAGATTATACATCTGACTGTTCTTTTAATGAGGCAGTAGAGAAAGAAAAAAAATTATCACAGTTTTAGGGAATATGTCTACTTTCAAATGGATACCAGGGCTCAATCAAAACTTGATGGACTACTACTTTCAGTCCAGGAGGAACCTCTCTATTTCTTTCTGTCCAGGAATGAAACTCTCCCTGGGACCAAAACATTACAAGACAGTTACTTCCTTGAAGGAACAACAGCAGGGTAAACTTGTAGTCCCAGCCTAATTCACTGTGCTGTTAGGTCACAGGCTGCACACTCAGACACAGAAAACTGACAGACAAAATGTCTGCAAGGCGATGGCAATAGGGAAGAAGCCTCTTAAAGATGCCATGTAATGTCCTGGTCTTACCTCACAGAGAACAATCCCAAATGAAAAGATGTCCACTGTCTCATCGTAGCTCTGTCCTGCAGGAAATGTAAGACATTCAGCTCTGAGAAAGACAGTCCCCATCCAGCTATTCCAGAAGCTGCCTAACTAAACCTATTCCCTGGAGGGCTCTACAACAGTGCACAAGCAAGGCTTAAATGTGAGCAGGGTCAGTTGCCTCAGGATACGTATACCACCTGCATCTTCCTATACATTGCCGTCACATATTTTAACCCCGCTTCTTTCCTCTACTGGGGAGTTGAAGGACAACACAGGGGAGCCCTGCATATCAGAGGTTTGCGCAAATGCTAAGGATAACTACGGATGGCTTCTGCCCATTTCCACCGATTGCTGTTCTAGTGTGTCTCTCCAGTGCACTGCGTCGGTGTTCAGCTTCCCCACAGCCAGTGAATGCCCAGTCCCTGCTGCAGTGACTGCAGAGATAATAAATTACGCACTAGCAGCACTCTGAATCTGGGGAAGCAGACTGGCTCCAGCATGCCATTATCAGCTTACAGACACGCCCCTCTCGAGCCAGTATCTGGTAAACAGCCTTGCTTTCAGAGGTGATGTCAGACTATGCTCTTGCTGTTCTCTTGACAAATGCCAGGTCTGAGGCAGGCTCTGAGAAGCAGCCTCAGACTCCGGTAGGGCCTGTAAGCCTTGAGAGCAGGCAAACAGAACAGCAAACAAGAAAGCAACGTGGAGAGGAGTTCGTTCGGGGAGAGAGCCACATCCTCTCTTCCCTGGTGGACTATGTTGGCCAATACTGATATCATGGGCAACCAAACTGTCCAACCTGGTCAGACTGACCTGCTCATTAAGAGGAAACTGTAACCACTGTATTTCACCCTTACCTCAACTCCTGCAAGGGCAGTTTTCACCCTAGGGGACATAGTTCATCCTTAATGCAATTGAGGGCTGCGTGCCAAAAACCAGAGTTCCCTGCACTTGGACAATTCCCACCCCTGTCCTGGGGCTTTGGCAAACCTGGCAGCAGATGGCTTCTCCCTAGATCTATGCAACAGCACGTGTAAGCCTCATCCTGGAGTTCAATGATTCCCTGTCTCAAGGGCAGTTCCAAAGCAGAGGCTATAACAGAAATTTATCTCAGGTTCAGTCTTATTTCAGGCCCCTCCTGTCTTCCCTGTTATCAGGATCACAGCAAGTTCAGGTCTATTGCTGTCCTGAAGAAACCTGCTGTCAAGCCAGAAACATTGCCTCAGCTGGTGCAAAGGCTTATCAGGTCAGGTACTGCAAGAGGAGTGCAGCTAGGGCATCTGTGTGTATAAATCAGCTTGTATATTAGCAGGTCTAAAACCACCGGCTCTAATTGGTTTGATTGTTACCAGGGCCCAGCAGCTTTCAGTAATCCTGTCATCCCTACACCTTGTCAGAGGCCGTCTCCTCACCTGCACCCTGGTATCAGTATCTTACCATTCAGCATCTCTGGGGCCATCCAGTACGGGTTGCCAACCACTGTGTAGCGCTTCTTCCTGTCACTCTTGCGTAGGGTTCGCTTCTTGGCAGATGGCTTCTCCAAAGTGGGCTTTTTTCTTTCCTCCACAATCAGTCGAGACAGACCGAAGTCAGCCACCACCACCGTCTTATCCTACACAACGGATTTCGTACAAGCCATGGTTCCTCTCAGCTCCCTTCAGGAGCAAAGACGCTGCAATTCCTATTGACTACCAACTACACTGTAAGGGCAACTATCAAGGTTTCCTGGAGCCAGAGGAGCACAGCAAGCTCTCTAGACAGGTGTAAGACACCCAATTCACAATCCCAGCTCATCATTTCCTCTCTTTATTATCTTATTTCCCATGTGGTCGCTAACACTAATCCCATCGATTTGGCTACACTTGCCAGGGCAAGTCTGGACCTTTCCTTTCAGACCTTCCTATTCTACCTGGCCGGGAATTACTTTAGACTTTCACCCTGGGTCGTCTGAAGCCTACACGCTCATCTCCTATTCCAGCCAAGTGAACAAGGGCAAGGCTTGAGAGAACGAAGCTACACAAAAATCTTGTGACCTAGCACTTCAAAAAGAGAGAGCACACACATCTGCACACACCCGCACACTTGTCTGAATCCCGAGTGCCGATAAAGAAGAGTCACCAAGTGGTTAAAAGAATAGAAGCAGCTGTAGAGAATGTTTTATAGTTGAGATAAAGAACAGAGCTGTACTAACTCTCGTAACGTGACTGTTAATAGGAGATGCTACCACAGGAAAGGGGGTAAAGACAATGAAGAAACAGTGAAAGCTAGATCAGTCTGGAAAATCCTATGTGAAGATGAAGCTCCCTTGTTTAGGGCACTAAGAACCTCTGTGAAATCAGTTCTGCCCTGACAAAAGAGGGAACATTATGTGGAAAAAAAACAAGGGAGGAAGATGACAAGGTGGGGAGCAGCATGCTGTGGGACACAGAGATGTAGCTCACCAACTTGATTAGGCAATTGTGTGAATTCAGGTCTCTGTGAATGATGCACATGGAGTGCAAGTAAGCCTGGAAACAGAGGGAGAAAACTTGGTGTTAGAGGTTCCCAGGCAAGTCCGTTCCTTCAGATTTACAGACCTCAACAACCGGTTGCGAGTAGTCAGGGAGCATGCACAACCCCTCATACACCACCCTGCTGAAGCAGCTAACCCTGACCCTGGGGGTTTGCTCTGTGGCGAAGGGACAGTCGACTCACCATTCCGGAGGCAATTCCTTTGGCAAAGCTGACCTTCTGCTGCCAGGGAAATGGATCCTGAAAGACAAGTCCTCAATGGTCAGGGACTATCTTACCAGCCAGCTGGTGACAGCAATTCCTCTGCAACAGGCACTCTTGCAGCAGAGAAAGATGATACAGCCCCAGAAAGGCTTCCTGCCTCAGGCCACCCACAGCTATGAAGCAGCTTTTCCAAAGGAGAAGACTAACAACAAGCACCATAAGGCTGGTACAACCACCAACACATTGCCAACCTCATTGACTAGAGGTCTGCCAGGCTTCCGCACTCACCGCATTGCGGAGGAAGTCCTTCAGGGTGCCCCCCTCAATGTACTCAGTGAGGAGATTCAGCTTCTTGTCCTTGTACAGTACACCGATGAACTTCAGCACATTGGGGTGATCCAGGCTGCGCATCACTTTCACCTGGGAAGCAGAGACACCCCATCCCAGAGAAGAGAAGAGAATGGCAGAAGTCCTGATGGGTCCTCCCCGGTGACACTCACTCCAATGCTGGAGGTCCCCTCCAGGGACCACAGACTATGCTCAAACCCCACCCTTAAGGCAGTTAATTAACTGTTGCCTCTTCATTATCACGCTATGCAACGAACCTGATCTTAGTCTTTAAGGAGAGCACCCTTGAGCATGGCTAACTTTTAAAAGACAGGAGCTCTCCAGGGCAGCTATCTGGTCTGTATTCCGGTGTCAGGGCTGGAATAGCAGCGTCAGGTGTTTAGGGAGCTGCCTTTAAGCTAAATCTGACTTTGAAGAACATGTAGGCAGCCACCAAGAAAACAGGTTAGCTAAATACTGCAGGAGTCTTAAATATCTCACAGATATTGACCCTCATCATTTGTATTTATGCACAAGGCTCAAGGGATAAATCCTTTATGTATGGCACTGCTCAATTTGCCTCAGACTCACGCTGCTTTTTAGCATTGAAAAATTAATGGACTGGGAGCTGAAGCCACGTCTATTGTTCACTGTAGGTGAGTCACACTCCACTGCAGCAAACACTCAGCTCGTGTCAGCTTCTCCCTGTGTGATGTCTCCCTCCTCAGCGCCTTGATTCCTGCCAGGCTGCTGGCATGATCACTCTCTCTCTGGAGAAGATGGAAGAGAGTTCCACCACGCTACTGGTTCAGAAGCTTTTTGCAATCTTGCTCCTACCTCTGTCAAGAAAGTCTTCTGTGTTTCCTCATCACAGCGAATCAGCTCCTTCATCACCATCACTTTTCCTGTTGCTTTGTGAGTCACCTGGTGGAAACAGAAACCACAACTACAGGCAAGGTTCAAGAATACACAGCTCCAATGCTCGTGTGACTCTTCTGAAAGAGAGGGTAACATTCCCCTCCATCCAGAGGGGAATAGAGATGAGAGAAAATTCAGAGCCCAGGGATTTGCAGAAAACCGCATTAAAATTTCTCCTTTCAGAATTCAACAAAGATTCTGTACATGAAACAGAAACAACCTAAAGCTGACAGAGGAACATACCAAGATATCAACAGCATCCCAAGAACCAGAGCTGAAGTCTCCATTTCAGGTAGCACAGAGCTGAGCACGCATACGGGCTGCCAGAGCCTCTGAAGGCATCAGCTCTGTACTTGTGCGTTCCTCAAGTCCCCTCACAGAAAGGGCTTGCCCAGTGTGATGCTCACATGTTGGTTTGGGGTTTTTTTGTAGGCTTGTTTGTACACAGACCCTAATAACCACGTTCTGTATCAGCAAAGGAATCAATGTTCACTTGCATCAGAAACCAAACCAAACAACCCAAAATTACATTGCTACATGTTTTAGTTTTATGGTGACTCTGAAACATGATGGTTTCTGATAAGCTTATCAGACTTTCTCATGTGCAAGCAGAACTGGGATGTACAGGCTGTTCAGTTAAGGCAGGAAGCAGTTATTTTACCATGCTCCTTGGGAATAGCATATTGCTACCTGCAAGGAATGTCCCAGAATGTTGGCAAACACACAGAAATCCACTGTAAACATGAGGTCATAAATTTCCTGGCTCTCAACATGGAAGGCATTCCCAGTTTTTCAAGAGCCATTTGCCTGTATCTGACTAGTTCCTGGCATTTTGCTGTGCTCTGGAGGTTTCTTTTAACCAGTTCTGCCTTGCTTGCATGGGGTGCATGAGCGAGTAGAAAGGGTGCAAATTCTGATGAGCGGGTTTTCCTGGAAATCCTCTCCCCTTCAGTTGCTTAACTTGGACAACCCAGTCTCCCCAAGATCTCCAGATAACTAAACCACCACTTTCTCTCTGGAAACAGAAAGGAAGTATTCTGACCAGATACAGTACTTGTTGCATCAAAACCAGTCAACCTGAAACTCAAGAAAGGTGTCACTTTTTTACCTCGTACCCTTTAAAATAAAAAGGCTTTCAGAAAACCTCCAGACCTGCAATCCAGAACACAAGACCCAGTTACAGTATTTAGGAAGCTTATGAGCTATTGCAAACAGTGTGGCATACTAGTTCTGTTTGGAACCATGGGAAACAGCAAGGCTGATATAGGTGGGGTACAAATGCGTGGAATAACACAACAGAAGCAAGAGTACCATATTTTTCTGCTCCTGTCTGAAATCAAGCATCCATATACAAGTAGCGAGCCAGGGAACACTACACATTTCAGCCAGGGACATGAAAGCCAGGGACATCTAATACCCAAAGATAAAGGGAAGTGAAGAGACAAAGACAAGACAAGGCTAAGTGGAATTCTTAAGCTGACATACCAGCAAAACCGAAACAAGTGTCATCATGAAACTCTGCGAGGGCAGTTTTAACTCCCAGAGCATGCACCAGAACAGGATGGCTATCGGGTAATTTGAGCAGAAAAGAAACGCCTTTGTGCCATTAACTGTGGGGACGCAGATGACAAAAGCATGCAACAGAGGAAATGTTCTGCTTACCTGGACCTGTTATTTCTCTATGAGCAGAGGAGAAGAGAAACATGCTCATTAGTATGGATCAAAAGCATTGGGTTTGTAGTACTGACTCACCACCTCCCATGGAAGCATGAGATGAGTATGGTGGCTGGACAGCTGAAGTTTACACAGTGTAAGGAGAGAAGTCCCTTAACACGGTGAATAGCAATCTGAGTAACGAAGAGCTCACAGCACCTTGGTAAGGCAGAGGAAGCTGACCCTGATGCTGTCAGGGATGCCAGGACAGGAGCTGCTCAAGCACCCCCAGTCATAGAATCATAGAATTATAGAATGATTCCAGTCAAGACTGGAGCGCTTAATTACAAGAGAACTGCTATTACTGGAGATTTTAGTTGTGCCAGTCATGCAAGACCTGACCACTACCACCACACTGCCAAGACATTTAGGCTCTGCTGGATGTTCAAGATGGTCACTACATCTGCCTGGCAAAGCCCCAAGCATGCCACACTAAGGGTGGGTGAGAAATGCTGTACTGGGGAGCTGAATGCACCTCTTCATAAGAAAGATGCTCATGAGAAAGTGTGTCTTGTTCCCCATTCTCCCCACCTCACCCAGGTGGTTGCTGTGACACAGGCACTCTGGAGCTCTAAATCTGACTCAGGAGATGAGTGTGGATGGCCAAGGTCGACATTCAAAGGGGACAAAGTCAAAACTGCCTGCAGCCAGGGACACACACGGTCAGGGAATGAAACAGAGAAATGGATCTCACTGAGCAACCTGCGTGAGTTCCAAGAGCAATCACTATCAGCAAGGCAAAGGCCACTGAGACAGTGGCGAAGGATCCCGAGACAGTCAGACACTGCTGTAATCGAAGTGATGATGATGAATGTTTGGGGACCTCCCTCACCTTGATTGCTTGTCCAAAAAATCCTTTTCCTAGTACTTCACCATGAATCAGGTCACAGGGCCGGAAGATTTGCTGGGAGCAGCTGGAAGAGGAACGTAGGGATTCAGAACGACTGATGTCACGGCTCAGAAGGAGCGGTTCCTTTGGAGAACTGGGGCCAGGAGACTTAGAAATGCTGTTACTTCGCCTAGAAAAAAAGGAGATGGGAAGATCAGAGAAGCTGCTAGAAAACTTTTGGTGCAACATATCCCATCATTAGCTCCTAAGGGACTAGTTTCTAGATGTGCTTCAGTGCTCTTCATATCTCAAAAGCCAGATGCTCTGCCAGCACCATGAAAGCTCTTTACTAACCTACAGTAGCTTCCAGGTCAGAGCTGCCTAACACCACCACATCTCCTGCACTGTCAGTCAGGGGTGGAGCTCTGTGAACAGGAGGATGAAGCTGCAAAGACACAGCTCATGCTATCTCTAAACAAAGATTAAAATACTGGTAAATGATTAAATAAGCAACTGAGTGCCCCAGTCTAGGAAGAGAAGATTTTTCCCAAATCCCAGGTCTCAGACATATTCCCTTTAAGGACACATTCTTCCCCAGCCATTTAAGGCTGGTAAAAATTTGACCTTTACATTTTCTAACTAAAACTTGGTAGCTTTTCTATGTTAGAAGTAGAGCTTCTCATTTTCATTAAGGAAAGTTTCCCATCCTGAAAGGATGGATAGAGTACATGTCAATAGCAGAGTCTAAAGCTCTCCACTGCTTCACCAATGGTTTAAACCAAGGCTCAATATCGGAGATGAGTCGCATCTCCACAGTCATGTGCAATCGCAGGGCCTAGGCAGGTAGCACAGGGCAAAGGCAAGCTAGGTCAGAGGCAGCGCTCCCAAGCCTTCACCTGAGGGAGCGCCGTCGGAGCGTTCCTTCCAGGTTCTCCTTGATGTCCAGTGGAGAGAGGGAGCGTGGGGAAATGGGCGGTTTTATGTGGGTGGGAAGACGGGAGTCCAAACGAAGCCTGTCTAAGCGCTGTGAGACAGGGTCGTGCTCTATCAGCAGCTGAAGCGTCTGGCTTGTCTTGCGAATCAAGTCCTCCACCTGCAATCAGACCAAAGGACAGGATGGTAGCAGACAGGAGGAACGCAAATGACAGGAGATGGAGGAGACGGAGCAGAATGCCCCTCGGGAATCAGAGCAGAGAGTTCAGTGAGATCACTTCATAGTTGTGGTTCATTGCACGCACCACAGCTGTCTACCAGACAAATCAAGCTAGCAACGCAGAAGTTCCTTGAGCTATCCAAATTCTCTTCTTTCTGGTCAGCTACAAGTGACGAAACAGGTTTGGGTGTTTTTTTTTCCTTTTTCTGAGAAGCATTCAAAAACTACACAAGTTTCCATCCTGAACCGCGCTGAAAAAAACAGCTGTGCAAAAGCTACGTGGAGGTTTATCTGAGAGATGTCTACTGTGCTCCTAATGTTCTCTTCAGCACCAACAGTAAACAAACCCCTTGCATAGCGAAGGTAATGGTGGTCTCACTACACTCTTGCAACATCACCTGGTATCTGTATAAAGCATTCACTTGTAAACACAGACATCAAATACTTATTTTGCAATGGGAAACTCGTCTCTAGGACCAGCCGAGCCTTTTTCTATTAGCAGTTGCCTCTCAAAGGATCAGAACAATGGAATTCACTAGCAATACATGAAGGGTCTTCACAGCCTCTCTGTCCTCCGAGATGTCACAGCCCTACATTTTCCTTGTTACCTCCCTACGTGTTTGAATGCCACGAAATCAGAACTGCACCCTAACTGCATTTCCATCTGTTACATTTTCCTCTTCAGCTGGAAGGGGTAGCAAAGCTTGTCTTCATGTTTATTCCTACTGTCAGCATGAGTACTATGAGTGTACACAGACTCTCTACGTAGGGCGGGAGAACAGTGCTGAGAAACAGAAAAGCTGTAGGAAGGCAGATGAGAAGGAGGTTTCAGAACAGAACTCTACCCACCTCCTCCACCTGTAATGTACGAATAGGAGCTCCATTAATCTCCAGGATACGATCTGCAGGGTGGATGGCGTTTCGGACATCTGGGCTGATGTGCATCCTGTTAACTCTAAACATGGGAATTACAGCGTGTGTGTGAAGTCAGTTTAGCCAAAGTTATCAAAAATATTTGACCTCTGATGCTTGGTATTCTAAATAAAACAATACTAATCTGCCGACACGGGGAGCTCCCATTAGAGCTTAGGTCTGAGCTGGTTTGCAGAGAGCTCTTCATTTGCCATTAGTCCATTCCAGTTCTCCAAATGTTTTGTGTTCAGTGAAGGAGACAGCAGTGAGAAATAAAGTTATCAGTTAAGGTGGTCACAAGAGGAAAATGGAGACGAAGTATGAATGGCTATTAGCCAACACACGTCCCTGTCCTGCCGAGACAGATCCCCTCAGCGGTTCAAGCAGCTGGCAGGACAGTGGTGCTGCAGAATTTTTACCATCTCTCTCTGCACAGACATGTACGTTGCACACAACCTGGTCATACTCACTCTTTCACCTGGACACCAGTAGCATAGCTGGAGCAGCCACCTTCAACAGACACGGAGAACCCCCTCTTGCCATCAGTAGCTGCCGGCATGGAGATGAGGGTCAGCGTATACGGCAGCTGCTCATGCAGAGACTCAGTGGAGTGTTTTTCTATCATCGGTGTCAGCACAATCTGATTATGGCATTTTCCACTAAAAGAAGCAAAGAAAGTCATTATAGCAGTGTCCTATCCCTCCCTGCAAACTCACACTTCTAGTGTCTCTCATTCACCATAAACTACAGTTTTTAGTGCTTACTCCATTCCTCCCTCCCTCCCTCAAAAGGCAGCTTCCTGGCATTCCATAGTGTAGCATTCGGCTGAACCACACTGAGCCAGCTGAACATGGCTTACACATAGAGCAGGGAGCAACTCTGCGGCCAGGCACGCAGCTCCTTACCAGTAGAGCGTGGAATGTTGCACAAGTGCATAAGTGTCCCCATCTTCAATGATCACTTTGCAGCTCATACAAGCGAAGCACTCGGGGTGATACTTGTATTCGCCAGCCACCTACAGACAGAAAAGGGAGTAGCTTAGTAGGGCCAAAACCCATTAGCAGATGCAGCTACTGCTTTCCTCTCTAAATAATGTGTTCATCCAGATCTCAAAGACAAGCGGCAGGTTTTCCTGGAGAGTTATATGAGCCCATTCTACCTTTCTCGAACCCCATCCTTGGCACCTTGTTTGCAAAACTTCTCCGAAACAAGCATGTTAACACACAAAGCAAAGCTTGTGTCCCAGGAACCTCTGCTGTATTTGGCAGCTGCTCAGCTATCAAAAATAGTTGATAGTCTGCTGCAGACTAGTAAACAAGATATTAAACCTTCCTGTTCAGTTGCTCTTGGCAAGATAACTAACATTACGCCTGAATTAATAAAGCTGAAAGGGCTTTTTTTTTTTGGCAGACAGGCAATGCACTAATTCAGATACTTTACCAGCCAGCTGACAGAAAAAAACAGCTAGCTGAGACAACAAAATACCTTTAAAGAATATTTTTATCCATTGATCTGTTTTTCTGCTTTCCTTATGAGAACTTCCCTTACTGAGAGTATTTTGCAAAGACTTTTGCAGGCAATAAAGAAATTGCACTTTTCCCAGTACTTCCCTTTGAGGTAGCAATCATATTACTGAGTCCCACACTGCTTTTATTTGGGCTCTAGAAAAATAACAGGTATGTTTCATTCTTGACAGTTTTAAAGGTTAAGTATTTGCAAGTTTGTGGCAAGGAGAGGAACATTTAGGTGAGTCTTATATTCTGCAGGCAGAGTTCAATGTTTTCAAAGCAATTGAGGCTAACACTACTTCAAGACACCACCAGCCAGAAAACCACGTTGGCCACAGTCCAGGTGGGACATGGATGGCAACCTTCCCCAAAGCCAGAACCCGCTGCTTATCCTGAGCTGAGAGGTTTGACTCTGCAGTGCAGTGGAAAATCACCCCATGGAGACACTGAGGCACCGTGCTACAGAAATTCAACAGATGTTTCCTTAATCACCTTTCTATTCCTCGTGCCTGTGCATTTCAGCACTCACATGCTTCAGATCCTCACAACTCCCTCCTTTAAGAGCTACCCCTGTTCAAAATTAGTTTCTACCTAGAAGATGCACACACAAACCTCATTTCTAATTTCTGATTAGAGATCAGAGCAGCAAAGAAACTATTACCTTCAGTTTATTTGGTTATCTGAATAGCTAGGGCAACTCCCAGCCAAGCTCGAGGAGTTGGAGACAGGCACGTCCTGCCTCCAGGCAGGAGACCTTTAGAGTCCTTACCATCACAGGTCCAGTCATCAGCAGAGAGCAGCCATGGCAGGATTCCCCAAACTTCCCCCAGTAGTCTTTGTGACAGTACAGCTTCCCATCTTTCTCATAGTACCAGTTAGTGAGGGGGTCCTGACATTCAGAGCACCTTGAAGGAAACAAAGGAACGAGTGACAAATCGATTGAAAAGCTCCTCTCCTGCAGGGGGAAAACATTAGCAGCAGCTCCCCATCAGCTCTCCTAGCTACGGATGTACTAAGCCCTTCCATTTCCCAATGCTTTTTCAACTGAAAATTAGCACCAAACCCAAGGTTTGTAAGGAGATGCGGTACCAACCAACACAAAAGAAAAGACGAGTTTCCAAAGTTTAAAACAAATCTCATCCATTTATTAGAACACACCAGTATGTTTACAAATCCTGCCTTATAAGTTTCACTCCTCTGCTTTCTCCCTCCTCCTGGATGCAAGCTTCCACCTGCAAAGCTGCCCAGCACACAGACAGCGATGCTCCGTTTCCACTTTGTGTTTCCACGGCATCACACCATCTTGTGCCAGAGCACCTGTCTCTTCGGCCAGTTTAGGAAGGGGGACAGAGTGGCACTTCCCTACACAACGCAAAGCCAGCTTCGCAGCAACCTCTGCCGAAAGCCTTTCTATTCTTCTGCAAACAGACCTCTCCCAAAAGGTCAACTGCAGCACTACCCATTTGTGGGAGTTCTCAAAGCAGTTCATCCTTTGAGCTCCACATACTTACTTCACCCACCAATTAACTGTGATGAAAGTCACCTCTCCCCACCAATTGCTCTCCCTTTCCTTCTGCTGATGACAGCACATGAGGAAAGAAAACCACAGCCAACCAAAGAAACCCCAAACAAAGCTATTTCTCTAATTTCATGAGGGGAGTCTCAAAATCCTTCACATATCACTGTCAGCTCCCATTTCAACAAGCAACCATTATTGCCCTCTGTCTACACCCCCCAAGAAAGAAACAACTCCCTCTCCCAAAAAAAAACCCCAAACCAAACAAAACCAACCAAGGAAATTCTTAGAATCTAAGGATTCTATGATTCTATAAAAAAATGCAGCCATTCTGTTGCAGATACCACTTTATCACTTGAGCAAATCACAAGCAGAACCCGATCTTCAGGCTTCCTGAACACAAAATAATCCTGCCTCAGCAGGATGCACTGGGCAAGGGAGTTCAACTTCTGCAGTACAGAGGTGTGACTTAATGGAGAGATAAGACACAGACAGCAGTTGCATCACTAAAGATTATTCCATTAGCCTTGGGCAGCATGTTCGCAGACTTTAAAGGAAAAATTAGTCTGGTATTGGCCATTTCTGAGTGCAGAACCTAAGGTGGGTTAGTCACCAATAACAGCTGCAAAGAAACACCTCAAGGACCAACATGGCCATCTGTGCTTTCCCAAAGGTGGAAGAGTTTCTTCTGCCCCTTACCCCCACAATTGTCTCAGTTACTACACTGGAGGGGAACCCATTGTACCGGGGTGGGAGTTTATGCGGGCATGTGCCCCCTGGGACAGCAGGCCTCCCTGCAGCACTGAAGTCAGCTAGTGGCAGCGGAGATGTGGTTTTTACACGCTCACAGGTCCAGATGAGAGCTACTGTTGACTTCACCTTTCACAAGCCTCCTGAAAGCTTATTTGTGCCAAAGGCATTCCTTGTAAACTCCACCAGCTTGTAATGAGCATGATGATATGAAGCTGGTCATGCTCCAACATGGAGAGAGTTATTTGCTCCATCTCAAGAGACTGCAAAGCAACACAGTGAAGCTGTTTGTAAACAGCCTATGGTTTTCAGGGAAAACACACCTCATGAGGCACGCAGTGCCATACCCTACCCTCAGGAAAATTGTTCCTTCTAATGTGTTTGGCTTTTATAGAGTTTGTTCTCCCATATGAGGGGCTCCAAANCCCCCCCCCCCCAGTGATGGGAAAGAACTCCAGCAAGTGCGACAGGCTCTGCCAACTTTGTCTGAGGCAGGGGGATCAGTAACTAAACATCAGTTGCTGTACATGTTACATGCATCATTACAGCCTCAGCCCTGGGGCGCTGCTGTGGTTACACCCTGCTCATGGTATGCAAGAGACCTAAAGGGCATTGCAATGCATTTTGCCTTCAACCACTAGCCTTTGGCTCTCACTTGCAGTAAATACCCCACATTGAATGACGAAGTAGGTGAGTGGGAGGGAGAAAAGAGCAAGTGGAGACTAACAGCAAAGATTTCTATCACCTTGTGGCAGGAACATCTGGCTCAGCATGGGCAAATCGTATCCTTCAGACTTATCCGACTTCTGCATGCATGCCTGTACCAGTGCGCGCTCCAAGAGTGATTACATCTTCAAACAGGGAGCTGTGACCAGACCTGCACTTGGGATGCAGATGGCAATGCTGGAGACTGCTCCACAAGGACTTCGAGACCTGTCTTCGAAGTTCTCTCCAAGCAGGTGGGTTATTTATTTGCTTTTTAAGCACAACACCTTCCCTTCCTCACCCCTCTTCAATTTCACCTTCAACCGCTCCTTTTTCTGAAATTTCTGCAAAAGCAACACAACTGCAACTCTGTTTAGACAGGCTCCAGATGATCATGTACGCTTGTCTTCCCTTTACCTTTCCCCTACTTCTTCACGGTTTGATTCCAACCTTACAGCACTTTGATTAGTTTGCTTGCATCCGGAAATAAGCACTGGCACCTAATTTGCAACACACCCATAGCAAAATGAAGGTGGGGGGTGGAGCCAGAAAGCAGTCAGTTCTTTGCTATGCAATTAAACAAATCTGGGCAGGACAAGTTTGCAGCCTGAGGCTCTGAACCCCACCCAGGGCAATGAGGCAACAGGAACAAAGCAACTAGCCCCAGAGAGGCCAGATGCTGGTAATGGGCCTAACTGGCTACTTCGTTAACCATCGCAGCAAGGGCGCACGGCTGTGGCCCACACTGCCAAGCAGCACCCTCTGCTATTTACCGTGCAGTCTACAACGCAGAACAGGCTTTAGATTTGTCAGGCGTGGAGAACTGACTGACAGCACACAGGTAGATAGTTTTAAGACTGTTTCAACTATTTCAGTGCCTTTGCCCAAATGACAGAGGCTTCACACGACTGTTCCACGTGACTTTCATTGAAGAGCTGTGTCAGGATTTTATCACAGAAGATAGAAGAGTTACCACTCCTTCCCTTCCCTCCTCACGAGAGCACGTGGCAGTGCTGCTATTGCCATCAGCTGAGACAGGAATACAATTACTTCTAGAGGTATTAGGCAAGCTAATCTTTGTCCATCACCACAACCAAAGGAAAGGGAGATTTCTTGCTCCTCTGTCTTCCATAGATTAGAAACCACTAATCTTCTCCTAGATGATTTGCTATTCTTACTACAGAGTAACAAAGCATGGTAATTGAGCTTCTTGGAGGACTGGTAACAGCCATACTTGATGTGTTTCCTCTCGCTGCCCAGGCACCATTTTCAGGGCTGCAGAGCCCTACTCTGATAATACAGTCCCACACACCATGATTCATCATTTCCCAGCCTTGGCTATAAAGAATACATTAGTATGCCTCCCGTAGCCATCCTCCAGGAACCCCAGCCAGCATCTGGGGGCAGTGTTCAGCCCTGACGCTCTGTAGCACAGCAGGTGCAGAAGGAGTTCACAAATCGCTGCTTGATGGCTACTTGGTTTGGGAGCGACAGTAGGAGGATCAGGTCACAACAGGTAACCAGCCTGGTTTTCACCAAGCTGAAGATTCAATTGATGTGGCATCTCTTTTACATCTAAATGAAAGCCAATACCCTCATGGAAGCAAAGACTTCCCTGGCAGTGAGGAGATAGATCCCTTTGAGAAGGGCTCATTAATAAAACGCACCCCCCACACACACTGTCAGGCTAGATCAGTTAACGCTAGGCAGGCTCGAAAGAGCTGTGGTTCCAATCCTGCCGGCAGAGCAGGGGAGAGGACAGTCACGCAGACAGAAAGCTGTGGAATAAAACATAACCTCAGCCTGTAGCTAACCCAGAGGCTTCTCATCGGGACTTAGTGTAAGCGTAAGAGACACTAGACAAGAAAAAACAGATGCTAGAAAACAAACTAAATGCTAGAAGACAGCATGTTTAAGCTCTGACTATGCAAAACCATTTCCACACACTTAAGAGAAGGTGTACATATGCCTTAGCACAACGCCCTACACACTACAAATAATGAACACCTGCTCACTTTCCTTCTTCTGAAAGTGGATGCTGTTTCAGAGAGTTTCCTAAAGCAGCTCAGCAATCGCACAGCAGTATTTATTCCTGTCCTAGATTGTTTTAACAAAAGGCTCCTTACTCGCAAATCAGTAGAACAGTGTGTTTGCAGGAACAGGATCAATAATGAGCAAATCTGAGTGGAGGGGAATAGAAGGGAGACAATGAAACTGCAAGCCTTGCCTTTCCCCATCCGTTCACCAGATCAGCACCTCAGCGGCATCCACCATCCTGGCCGCGTTCAGCGCCCCTGCGAGTTTCACTATGGACGTGTAACGCAATCAGAGCCTTACTCTGTAGCTATCACTTTTCTCAAGCCTCATTTGTTCGACTGGACCAAGAACAGTAGTTAATGCAAACAAAAATATCACAGGAGAAGAATGCTTTCCATGTAAGGCAAGCGTGCTGCTTGTCCCTAGTTACCTGCAAAGTACCCGCTTTCTTTTCTCAAACAAGATTGTGCACTGCCTCCCTACAGATTACATCACCTTCCTGAACTCGCAACAGCACACCTCACCTCACCCTGCGCTGTGCCCAGGCACAAGCAGCTTTGGAAGAGCCATAAGCAGCAGCCTTAGTAATCTCACTCCTCTGGCAGTGGAGCAAAGCAGGGGGTAAAGTGGCGTACGCAGTGTCGCTCTGAAAGGGAGCCTGCTTGCCTGGGCGATGCAGACACTGCCTCGCAGCGCAGGTGCCCTTCCCTTGTAACACAGAGCTGCAAAGAGGCTGGTAATAAGAATCTTCCCCGTCTCCTCCTCAGAGCAAGACAGATCCCAGTTTGAGGGCGGCTGTTCCCAGCACACAAGTGCCAGACCTCATTCTTCACGCCTCGCACACTAACTGCGTAGGATAGCATCGCGGGGGGAAACGACACTTGGAAGATCCACTGCTAATCCCGCGCAAGACTTACCGAAAAGGATCCTTGGGAGCAAAATAAGCAGGGGCAGACAAGTAACTTCCCATCTTCAACACTGGATAAACCGGCTCAGCCACAAACTTGTCCAACTGCCTCTGAACAGCTCTGTTCTGCCAACATGGCAGCAGCCAGTGCTCATTTAATCTTGCGCTGATTCAGATACTTCACCTCTCTTTGAAGCTGCCCAGGGAATGCCAGGTCTCTTGGCTGCTCATTCCTTTTCAGATTTTTCCTGGCTCCCATGGCTATAACCATCTTCTCCTGCACTCGGCGGCACCCTTGGGAAGGATAGAATAACTGCTAACCGGGCTAGTTGGACATGCTTCTGCAATAGTTCTTGCGAGCTCTGCTGCCTGCTAACTATTGTCAAGTTTTCCCTTCTCTGGTTCCACCCAAGGGTTGGAGGGGAGGAGGAGCCATTGCAGGACAGCGTGTGGCTACAGAGCCTGAATAAGCTCGACTTCTTCACAAGGGGAGGAGCTCTGATCCAAAGAGGGGCTGCGTTAATAAGTGCTGAAAGAGAGCAGCTTTTGCCAAAGCAAGAGCAAAGTGTATAAACATGAACTACGCTTTGCAGCAGTGGCACGTTCTGATTGGGAAGTCAAGGAAGGCAGAGACTGACAGAAGCAGCTAGCCACATCTCTAAACGCAGCAATTTAACATTCACTGCATACCTTCCTAGGTCCCTCACGGCGAGCAGGGTTGTACTGCCTTCACAGTACCTCCTATCTGTTCATCCCCTTGTGGAAGGTAACTCACAGTGCGCTTCATCCAAGGAAAAATAACTTTCTTTCCAACACAGTTTTTTACAGAGATCATTGCAGTCATTTAACCTAATCTTCATCTCCTGAAAAGAAGCTGAGAGGTATAAATCAGCACAAACGAGTACTCCCTCCTGCTTGCAGCACATGTAGTTATAGCATTTTGCTTGCTCTGAAGCCAAGCGGGATCTCTAGTGGCCTAATCAGCTAAGGCTGTCTGCAAGACACTCAGAAATGCCACAAACATACGCTGCTGCATCGAGCCCTCCCATTTCTGTACAGTCAGCAAAGCCTGGCATGCCTGAACACAGCCAGAAAATCATGCTATGTTCCAGAGGCAAGAGTACTCAAATGTGCTTCTGCTGCAGATGCTGGTCTCAGCTGGCACATTGTTCCAGGGACGCTTGGAGCTGGGACGAGGCAGTCTTGGCTGCAGATTTGACAGCTGCTGCTCGCTGCTGAAGTAAGCAGAAAGCCAGGCAGCCTTTTGGGTTGTGTTTTATTTTTACTTTTAATAAGCAGATACCTTTCCGATAAAAATAAATCCTCATTTTCACCCATTCAGTGCAGTTTCTAAGCCTGTGCAGCGAAGTGCTTAGTGCTGCAGAGCCCAGTGCGGCTGTCAGTTCCAGCACGGGTCTAATTCCATCTGACATTTCACACAGCTCTACTGGAAGCAGCAACACGGTGAGTCTGTGTCTAGGAATGCACTCTGGTCTCCCACATTCTCTATACGTTGCGTCTGAAAATGGGCCAGCGCTCACAATCCAATGCTTCCCTGGCTATCAGCACCACCCCACAACACACACATACCTCCGGTGCATCGCAGAGCCCCTCCCCTGCGCAGTATCACCTACAGACAAAAGCTTTCCCCCACAATTCTGCTGTCATGGGCCGAACCCCCTCCAAGGGGGATTCCACGTGACCCCATAAATCCCAGCTCTTCAGACAAAACCTTTGAAGATTTGATCCGCAGATGTGATAAGCAGCCAGCTAGTCTGTGAATGAAGCCAGCAGATAAAGCCTAACTTCAAAGTAATAAAAACCACCCAAACAGCTAAGCAACTGGGAAGGGATTTTGTTTGAGACTTCCTTAAAGCCAAAGGACACAAAATCAAATGTCTATTTAAACAGGAAACATCTTATCAAAATTATTTTACTTTTGCAGCAAGCAGCAGCCAGTAAGTTACTTTTTCCTACACATAATTCTCTTGTTACTTCTTGCCTTTTTTATTGTCTGTATGATCTATTTGAGAACACAATAACTCTGATAAAAGGGCTCCGGAAAAGGTGTTAATGCATCCATACATTCTAGATCTGAATTCCTGCCAGAATGACTGTACTTCAAAAATGCTGATAAACAGGTGGGGGGGGAAACCTTTTCTATGTAGTTTTACCGATACCATCTCTGAGGGCCAAAACACACCAAAGCAAATGTCTGTTTCACCGACTGAAGTCAAATACCAGCATCTTCTCTCTTGCAAATGCTGACAGCATTTCCACTACAAAACACGTAGCCATCACAGGGGGTTGCTTTCCTTACTATGGTTTAGAATCGTAGTTATTTTTGCCAGAAAGAAGCCTGAAAAATATAACTAGCAAATAAAAAGGCACAAATGAGAAACCTCGACAATAACTTAACGTGAAATTTACTGCAAATTGAGTCGCAGCCATTACAGTTTTATTCCCACAGAAATGCATCACATAGCTATTGTGATATTCAAGTGATTAATATCTTAAAACAGCTAGGATTAGGCTGCACATCTAGACACCCTCTTTACCACATAGTTCATGCTGTCTACAGACAGATGTATTGCTCAACGGATCTACCGGCCCTAAGACACAAACTCATCCTGGCACAGACAGGCACTTCGGTATGTGTGGGACTGGTGTAAGCTGGGGAAGAGGCATCTGCCTGATGCCTGAAGGATCTGCAGCAAGTCTTTGTTTCGGCATGGGTGCAGTTTGGAGGCATTCCAAATACTTCGGTACAATCCCAACACTTCATTGTATTTCCAAGGCACTTAGCCGAAACATGTGCTCTGCTGCTGTTGAAAGACAAGAGTCACCTCCTGACATCAGCTACTGAAACTAATACTGTTCCGATACGCACGTACCTCCGAGTGAAAGACCTTGCACACAGCTCTTGAGTAAACTAAAATGAACACTGAAACAAAGCTCGTCTCCATTACTGCACCTTAACTTTTAAGCAGCAGCAAAACTTCAGACCAACACAGTGATGTGTCTCGGTACCTAACAGCACCAACCACAACGTTAGGACAGAGATGGAAATTTTATTTCCGCCATACCTGCCTAATGGCTGCAGACCTGAATATGCGTAGGCTGAAAAGCAAAGCAAAGAAATTCAACCTACTGAAACTTCACAGGTTATATATGGTTTTGGAAGCAATGACTTCTGACCTGTAAACGCAGCGCAGATGGCAGTAAGACTGGCACCTACACTGCTGCATCTTCGCTGGCTTCCTAACTTACTGCTTTTGTCTGTGCAAAGCACTGAGCTCCTCAGGAAGGATTCCATCTCACTTATGTAGAAAGCCTAACCCATACTGGGCTGTGTGAGTAATTCTAATTACCTTGATACAATAATGCTCTGATAAAAATGCCCTAAAGGACAAGCTGCACAAGTCAACTAAAAAATTTGAGACTGGAATGCCCAATTCTTTCTTAAATATAAAAGGTCACCATCCATGTCTTGTAGCTGAGAGTCCCCTGAGGAAGGTGGCTGCTTCCACCTGCAAAGTGCTTCATTGTTCCTTTGGATTTTTAAACTCCCGAACAGCCCTGGCGATCTGTGTACAACCAGGCGCTTCGCAACTATTTCTCCCTAAATCTGATAGGGGCTGGTCAATTTTAATGCTGGTGGAGACACCGTCAAAGGGGCATTCCCAGGAGTCCACAGGATTAGTGGAGAAGAGCTCTCTCTCGCAGGCCCAATCATCAGCTTTCTGTTAACTGCCAGAAACCGGAGAAGACAGGGAAGAGGAGATCCTTGTCTTCCTGCTTCCACTACAATTCCACTGCCTTCTGTTCCTACAGATCCTTCCCCTGCTCTCAAATTCAGCTGCTGTGTGTACAAACCTGGCTGTGTTCACAGCCGAAGAGCTAAAGGAAGATTCAAAGCATCAAACATCCCCACATTTCCATGTCACCTTAATGCACACCTCCGCTTACATTTGTATTTGTCAACATTTCTACACTGGGGCTTCATATCCTGCCACTGCAGATGTATTTGTCCTGTTGTCTGTGGGGAGGAAGAAGCTTTTGGAAAACGAGGGCCTGTGCCAAACTATTTGAATTGACAGAAATTATCCCAAGTCTAGAAAATATAGTCCGTGAGAAGGAGCCAGATCCAGGGGTTCTCCAGCCTAGGAAGGACTGATGGGAGACACTATCGCTGCTTTCAAAACGTTACTTGAATAACAGAAGGAGGGGAAAGCTTGTTTTCCATGCCCATTGTGAAGGTGATTGGAAATTGATTTAAATTGCAACACGGGGGATTTCTGAAGATAGCAGACAGAAGCTTCTAACACTGAAGATAATTAGGTGCTAGTCACCATAGTCTGGAGACCAAAAACCTGCAGCAATGGGAGACTGTTAGGTGACCAGTTTCTTGATCATTCCTAAGTCATATAAATTACTTGCTTCAAACATAAGTTAAAGTTCAGTGGATATCCTAAGATTTGGAAAATCCCCTCAGAACCCATCATCTTAAACTTACCCTGCAAGCCCTAAACTAGTTTTAACTAACTATATACATCCTTAATACAAGTTTGCCTGGCTTGCCTTCTACTGCCCCCAAATGTAGAAAGAATCAAGGTAATTCACTAAGTTTTGCTGAGCAAAAAATACTTCTATAGCACAAAATATGCCATTCAGTGCAGAAAAACCACATCTTTGGCAGAAAATCAAATCACTAGAGTTGGCAAATTTACAGCGGTTCTCTTTCCGCGCAGTGGCCTGGAGCTTAGGGCATCCCCCCATGCATGGATAGCTAATCTGGTTCTGTTTTCTGACCACGGACAATTGTCACACTGCAGAGCGCACACAACGGGCAGGCGACAAGGGATTCTGGGAAGAATCTGCTTTTAACCTTGTTCCACTACCGAGAAACAGGCAGGAGGAGAATTTGTTTCAAACTCACTGCAGAATACCAGTAGAGGACAGAGCCAGGAGTTCTGCTGCACTCTGCCAAAACTCTTCCATTTTTTTTCAAGGTATTCATTTAGAGAAAACAGCCTTCTGGTGGTTACAACACTCCTTGTGTTTTAGTTTCTAGATCCAGTAAAGGTTAACAGAAACTGGAACGGAGCAACACATTCAAAGAGCGCAAGCACCTGAACCCTAAAAAATTTGTCAGGCGAATTGATTTAACTCTAGGTAACAAGGCAATTTTTATTGAACAAATACATTTTATTACTTTAGTTGTGGTTTGGTTTTTGTTTTTTTTTGTCTGTCTGTTTGGTTTGTGTTTGGTTTTTTTCCTTGACGATTTCAAGACTGAATTTAATTTTAGACAGTATCTCCATATCTTTTACCGGAAAGTCAACTTACTGCTTACAGTTACTTAAATATAATAATCCTGATCAATACAAAAAGATTTTATATATGTTTGGTCAGATATCAAAAGCTTACGCTTTAGTTGCACAATTGTTTATATTGTTAACTAAGCATCAAACTATTTTGTAATATAATGAAAAAACATCATACAGAAAGCCATGAGAATTTTTCCTGAGGTCAAGCTGCATTGCTTATGCATAAAAATCTGGTGTATTAAGCAAAAAAGAAATATTTACCCAAACTGAATTAATAGTTTCTGGTCACTATAATCTCCAGTGTTTTAGATCTACTAATATAAAATTTTGGATTCATATGGAATTCCCCTGCTTGCTTTTCCTCTTCCAGAAGAAGGAAGATGAGCTTTTCTGCTCTTCAAACTCCTGATGATTTTTCAGCTTTTAATTAACTGGTTTTGATCTAAACTAAATAGTATCTTTTTAAATTTGTAACTGTAAAATCATCATTCATCATCATCAGTATCTTTTGTTGATGAAGATATGCTGTGAACAGTTTCTCTCTGATGTGGTGGGTTTGGCTTTTGATTATGAGATTTCTGCAGCAAGCCTGTGTTGCTACAGGCTACTTAAATTAGATTTATTTTATAAACCATGGTAATATACATCCTCTGTTATTTCATGGTTAGGAAGGAACTGAACCTCAGCTGTCTTCCCTCCTAAAAAGTTCTTAAGCACCCTGCTACAGAAGGAACTCCCTACCACCATTTCCAATAATTTCCAAT
The DNA here is from genome assembly GCA_013399095.1 of Psophia crepitans. Lineage (NCBI taxonomy): Eukaryota > Metazoa > Chordata > Aves > Gruiformes > Psophiidae > Psophia > Psophia crepitans. Next base: position 416,050 of record VWZZ01001440.1, on the reverse strand, counting down.
CATTTCATTCATATGGATCCAAAAGCATTTTCCACCTGGATGTATTCAACAGGCGTGATGTGAATTAATGGTTTTCAAATAATCAAAACTGTACTTTTAGCAAATACTGTGTCCTTATGATTAAACCATGCAGCTCTGTCTGGGTTTTCTCATCCCATCCTACTACAATTCAAATATGCAATACCCTTAGAGAAAGGGGGGACTGTCTTTAATTGCATTTGTCTTTATCTGTGGGGGGAGGGGAAAAACCCCACAACACAAAACACCAACAATGGACATCAAAATACCAGGGATCAATACTTCACTCAAAGGTGTAATTCAAAGCAGCATCTTCTATTTTGTAATATGGAAAAAAAAGTTGGACTGAATGCAGTAAGAACAGCATGTTCTAGGTCAAAAAAAGCTCTTCCAATAACCTCCTTCGGTAAAAGTGATCCAGACCTAGGAAAGAGACCTTGCCACTTCTCCTTCCCTGTCTTGGGTGTTGTGTTTGAAGATCTGTGCAATGTAAGTTCCAAATCCAGTGGAACTGTGTTCCACTGAAAAGCAATGATCTATCTCAACAGAATCCAGAGGCACAAAAGTACATTCAGAGTTAATTCACAACAGACATTGTGACAGAAACATCTAAGAAACTTCCTCAGCCAGATCCAACCCATCGGATTCAAGCCTAACGACCAGCCGGCCAAAGAGCAGTTTAAAATATCCAAGATACACGAATAGGGATTTGCTCATCCCTCCAGCCACAGCAGAGAAAATACCGGCTTCAGGGACAAAGCTCCTGTACATGCAGTTTGAGGAAGGAGGGAAGTGACAAAAAACTTAAATCCTCAGAGACATGCATGTACGTCAGCTACCGCCAGTGCCAAGCATGATCAGCAGCCTAGCCTGACCAAGAATAAACAGAGCTAACGAGCCTGGAGCAGTGCCAATCAGCACTAGAGAAATTATGTGCCAGGCCAGGGAGTCAGCTAATCCACAGGAAGACTGTAAAAAACACTCCACAAGAGCTGCCGGAACTCACAGCTACCAGCTGCCAAAGACTCCTATCCTTAGAGGCTTTTTAAAGTTTGGCTTTGGGATATCAAGCACAAGACTGCTGCTCAGCAAGGCTTAGGGATAACAGAAGAAGAAGGGGAACAGAGTGCAAACTGGAAATTTGTTTTCATGTACAGCCCTACCCTGGAACCAGGAAAAAGGGAAGGGCAGTTTCCTTTACTGCAGGTTCCAATTGTTCATTCAGCATGGCAGCTCAGCTGGGCGCTAGAGCCAGCCAAAAAGCACAGAGCAAGAGAGAAGCACATCAGCAAATGCAAAAAAGCTGTTACACATCTCAGGAGAAAAGTTGGCGTCTTGTGCAAAACAAAAAAACACCCCAACCCCACCAAGTTTCCATTATACAATATATAAATATGATAATCAAGTTCTCTGTGAAGTGTAACAAGGGCAGGGTTTGCCTCCAGCTCAACTGTTACCCACCTCCGCAGCCCCGATAGCAAGCAGCACTGAGACACTTGCAAATCAAGACTCAAACCAGAAATACATTCACAGGCAAGACAGAGATTTACTAGCACACACAGCTTTGGGTCTGGCTACTGGCAGAATCTAGGGAAGCTCAACAACAGGATACTAGTTCTTTACGGAGAAGAGAAAACCAGGACTAAGACAAGCGGACTCAATGCAGCTAAACAAGAATACTCCAACCAATAGAAAGCCGAAAGACTGGGATTTGTAGCATATTGTAAAGCTGTAATTGTGAGAACAATATAACCATAATCCTACTTCAAAGTTGGGTATTTTGTTGGGGTTTTTTCATTCTGTAAACCAGGACAGTAGATGACCATCTTGGCACAGCCAACAGCCCTCCAAAGCCACACTTTGGTTTCCTATTCCCCCATTTGCTTTGACAGCACACAAAACATTAGCCTCTCCAGATTCAAGCCAACACAGAGGCCAGCAGAAGCTGCAGGTACTCAACCCCTCTCAGAAACATAGGTGCCTTCAGAAATGTGATTCTGGAGCATGAAAACTAGACCAAGTATTCGTGAAACACCAACAAGAGGCATTACTCCTACTGCCAGGAAGAAAAACCATGTCAGAGATCCCTTTTTGTCCTTGCTGACAGCAACATCATCCGATAGATTTCATAAGTTTGTATGTCTTAACTGTCTGAAAAGGAGAGAAAGCAAAAGGCAAGATCTCCCTCCCTCCTTTCCCCAACACCCTTGTACCTCCCTTGTACCTACCACAAATGGAAAAAGCAACAGGCTATCCAAATTGCCTGGGCACTACTTTGGAATGCAGCTGAAGACAAATACGCAACCCATGGCTTCTGCCACTACCAGTAAATCAGAGCTTTCATTTGTACTTTATCTGTACTCCCGTATGTGTTTGCGTCAGCATGGCACCACTTTGCCAGGCAGTGTCAGACTGCTACTGGGACTGAAAATCGGTTCCAGAGTGCTACCGCAAGCACTGAAGTACGGCTGCAAACAACAGCACGCAATCGCTCTGCAAGAGGCTCGGAAAAGGTCAGGCATAGAGCTGACAGCAAGGACTCCCGGTTAATACTGGTAATTATCCACCGTGTTCCGAGTCAGTTGAACAACACGAGGAGAGTTCAACAGGCTGAAGTTTTACCTACCGGAAACAGGAAATATGCCAAGTTTCATTTACAGTCTTGTAGAGGCGCTGACCAGCAGCAATACTGTCCCCACATCCCAGACATCGCCAGACTTCTTCACCTGCATGCAGGAATAAAGTGACATACAGCAACCATTTTACATCAGAGAAAGCAAGGTTTGCTTCATCCCTGATAAAGAACAACTTTAAATTATAGAACTGACAGGAGCGCCTCCACACATGGGAAGTTAAGCCAATACCGGGCAGTCTGTGACCCCAGAGAGCGGAGTTCCCAAAATGAACTCTGACATCTTACATACTTCTTTTTTTCCTCCAGACATAACATCACCACCTGCTCCTTGGCATTCTGCAGAAGAAAGCAAAATGACTTTTCACAGAAGACAGCTCAGTTGCAGCCATGCTAGCCGTCAGAGCGGAGATTTCAGGAAGGCAGCCTGCTCTAAGTGTAACAACCCCTGCCGAGAACCAGCCCAGGCCAGGAAGCCATGCTATGATTTCCCCCATGCCACTGACTCAGCACATAACGTTTGCACTCATTTGTACAATTAACTGGATTTCCCAGAACTAAAAGAAAGGAAAGGCAAACTTTATTCAGTAGAGAACAACTTGACTACCAGGAAGGAATTACACACTTGAATGAGTATCCCTGTAGAGACTGTGCAGCCAACACCAGATTATGTCAGAGGTAGGAAGAGGGGTTGATGCTACTGGCTTACTGCTCTTTCAGAAAATACTTCTAATAGTTATAATACAGTTACATCAGTTTCTGCTAGAACCGCCATAAAGCCCCAGAGCTAGTTATTTAGATGCATGCAAGCAAAGAAAAACAGCGTGAAAACGCACGTACAAACAGCATCTGCCACGCTGTGCTATCCAAAACCCAAACGGCTGTGCAGGCAGATTAAAGCAAGAGTCAGGGCCATGGAGGAGCACAGGATGGCACAAGGAACATGTCACATAGCTCATCTCAAACCTGTTTCTTCCTGCTACAAGAAGTTTACTTGCAGTAAGGTTGCATAAGGAAAGAAATGCATTTAGAGGAGGAAAACCACTAACCACAGACTTCTATTTTCCAAAGAACGTTAAAACTTGGTAGTTGCTCAGGCAAGTTGATACCAAGGTCAAGTTTTTGAAGTTACCCGAAACAGAGGCCATCAGACTTCCACAGTTTTACCCCACTGCGTAGGTCAATGGCAGTGTTTAAGAATAACCTTGTATGTTTTACATCAACAGCTATTTCAGAGGAAAAACTTGTTGCCTGACTGCAAGCAAGCACCACCCTCACCAGCAGATCGGCAGGACCCTAAAGGTCTCCATGCAGACTGCGGTACCGGACAGGAGGTGTTCATATGCAACATCTGGTGCAAGCTGCTACTGCAGTTCCCAGTTAAGCATCAGCTGCACGCATGGGAACGCGTCTGCGCCCTCCTGCTCTCTGGAACACACAGAGCTGCACCTGACCTCAGCTCCGCACAACACAGTAAGGGTTAAGAGAAACTTGGGGAAAAAAGCTTGCACTACTCATGCTCTTCTGTAACACAAACTGCTTTTACAGCACACCAAAGAGGCTTGGAAATAAAAGGCAAAGCCACGCGTGCCCACGTGCCGTGACACACGGGCAGCCGACGCTCTCCTCTCTGAGCAGCGCGCACCGGAGAAGTCAGCTGAACTCCTGGAACTGCTGCTGCTCCACAGGCCAAGAAAGTCTGCAAACAGCCGTCCTGCGGCTGCATCGCCTCCTGTGCAGTACCACGGGCACAAGGTGCAACCGTGAATGCACGGTACATCCAATTTAAAGGCTAATAACTGCGCCCCAGCTGACTAAAAGCAGCAGGCACTCCTCCACAAGGATCATACAGAGCGTTCGCCACCACCTTCTGCCCTCCAGGCAGGAGTCACCTTAGGTTCAGCTGCAGCGCTGCATCGGCTTAACTGCCCCCAGAAAGGCTGACTCGCTCCCAACGGGACCCAGCAGCCCTGCGTTAAACCGAAATCGCTCAAGGATCCAGGAGAAGCGACGGAAATGAAAAAAACAGAGCAGGAAACAGTGTGAAGGAACAGCGAACGGACACAATCCGTACAGCAGGTCTGCCAAGTCCCCCAGGGCAGCAGGAATGTTAGAGGCGGCCAGGGAGCAAAGGCAGCGGCTCCTGCAGCAGCGGCCCCAGCGGGCACCGGCCAGCCCCGCGGCCGGGAGCGCGCCTGAGCCCCGGCGGGGCGGCAGGGACAGGGCGAGCCGGCA
>VWZZ01001440.1:396207-410447 GCA_013399095.1 Psophia crepitans | reverse complement strand
CTCGCGGAGCGTCCCCGCTGTCCTCGTTGGGGAGAAGTGAGCCCTCGTCCCTCCCGCTTCCTGAGGTACGGACCAGCAACGGGCTCCTTCGCTCCTCGCCCTCGAGGCAGGGCTCAGGCGAACACCCGCAAAGCAGAAAGGAATGGCAGCGCACTCCGGTCAATGTAAAACCATTTTTTAATTCTAAATCACTTTCACAACAGTGAAAATTAGTGAACAGTAATGGTAATGCACTAAACAAGCCATTATGGGCTGTGTGCAGTCTGAGTACGGGGGGGGGGGGAAGGGGTACGATACAAAAAGCACATCGAGAAAAAGGTAGGAACAAAAGCATTAACACTTTTAGACTATTTCATTCTTGGATTGCCAGAAAGTAGGGGCTCAGTCATGTTTCTGCAGCCACCTCCGTCTAAATCCATTATGTGTCTCACCAACAGATGGGAAAAAAGCCATTAAAATTCTGTATTTTAAAACATAAGCGTTAGTTAAATCAGTTTCAATACCTCTTGAACCTATTAGAGTCACTTTTCTCTCCTCTTTATTGGAAATTGGCTTTAAAGGGATACGCTGCTCCTCCCTGGATAACTTCAGTTCTTAGCGTCGAGTTTCTCTCTGCAAAAAGGAAAACCATCCCTTCTACTGTCACATGAACTTTCCTTCTTCATCAGCAGGTGGTGCTGCCTGCTCACGAAAGGAAGTCAAGTCGCGACAATGTACGACAGCCAGTTACCCTTAATGCCATAAATAGCCTAGAAAGGGTCCTAGTTACCCAGTTCTGCACTTGAGAAGAACCATATGCAGAAGTTAGGCTTCTCAGAAGTGCCACACGACAGAAGTTGAAGCACCACTTCAACTATTTATAGTTGAGCAATAAATTCTGCCACGTTATCATCGAGTCCGAGGTAAATTTGACTAGATGTGGCAAAACACTGCAGAAGCTTTGCAACATTCTACTTGCCCAATGGAATTTTGGAGGTAGGCAAGTTAAGTTTCAGTCATCCTCTGTCTTGATACTAAAAGTGAACAGTTTATCATTAAATAAGTCTCTACAGCAATTAATTAAGGTGTCCTGCCCAGGAACCTCATCCATACACTAGAAAAACCCTAGCTATTGAAACAAAGTTTGTATGAGTTGATTTGTTTCATCAGTTGTCTGTCTATTGCCAGTTCACAATATTCATCTTTGCAGGAAATCATGACTATCAACAATTTGAATCAAACTAATCTAAATAAGAGAAAAAAAATGGAATTGTCTAGTCAGAGAAATACAAAAACTGTTCATCTTGCTAGGGAATCTCCCGTATCTGCTGTTCTGTAGGAATCTACACAAATACATCAGGAGTACTCTTTAAAGCTGTATACCCAACAGGATTCCAAAAGGGCTACAAAGTGCTCACCTTCTGAAATATTTTCCCCTCAGCACATAAATGGTTGTGGTCTCCTCCAGCACTTCAAATTGGTATCTTTGGTAGACAGTGCAGAGATACTTGCACTATAGCCATTCTGCTGTGGCATGGAGTAGCTGTATGCACCTGTAGAGAGCAGCTCTTCCAAATGTTCCCTACTGTGGCATGTGCTAGCAAAGGCAGGATCTCATTTTTTCCTCCTGTATCATTTTACAGTATGACAAGTTTAACCTCAGAACTCACGTAAAGATGCCTTTTGTTCCTCTCCCCAAACAAGCTGATCTCAGATCTGTAATAGGATTTTATTTGGAGTACATGACCTTGCGTAGAAAGTCTGAAAGCCTTGGGAAGAATAAATGTAGCTACAGTGAGAAGGTTGTGAAGGGATTATCCATGAGTGCAGCCACAGGCTGCTGCGCAGAACCAAGGAAGACAACACTGTTTTGTCAGTGAAGAACTGGGCTGGGTGAGGCAGACAGGTGCGTCGTACTGTTCGACAACCCCACCCGGCTCCACAATGAAAGAATCTTGCAGTGTCTGGCTCCAGAAAATTCAGGCTTTAAAAAAACTGCAGCATAAATTTGTATCCCTTCTTCTGACAGCCATCAGAACTGCTTCAGGAGGGTTTTTCCATCACACTGGGAAATAACAGCAAGAATAGAAACCAGCCTCCAAAGCTGGTTCCATTTGCATCACATGCTGTGCCCAAAGAGTCTCAGCAGTGCTGCAGACGATTTCCTGAAGAAGGTTGGACATTGATGTGAAGACATTAAATAACATCCGCAGCTCTGGCAGATCCATCGCAGTTGCCAAGCGTGAGATACTGATCGCACTGCAGAAATTCCCTTACCTGCCCAGTCTACCTTGGGGCAACTGTCTTTCACATAAACCCAGTGTCACGGATTGGCACAGGATTTCAAAGCAGCACTCCTTTTGGGAGCAAAGTTCAAACTAGGCCCATGGTTTGCGGCAGGAACCTGTTGTACAAGACAGCTGAGCTGAAAGACGATTTTTAACCAATGTTTAATTTCCAACTCTGGTGCAAAATGTGAGATTCCTCATTGTGCTGTGGTACCACCAATTCCTGAAGCCCATAGTTAGCTACAGAACCAGACACCAAGAGGTTTAAAATGGGATGGGGACACAGTTTGTAACTGTTTTGGGGGCCTCGCTGGCCATGAATATACAGAATAATGGAAAGATTTATGCAATCAACAGCCAGAACATTATCACCAGAGCCACAAACAGGAAGAGGCGGGATAGGAACTGCTCATCCACGTATTGAGGAGTCCCTGGAACAGCTGGAAAACAGGAAGTAAAAAAACCAGTTCAGCTCCTTCCTCTTCTCCAGAATCACGTATATTCCAAACATAATACATTCATAAATTGAAAGACATGCAAGGAATCTACTTGGTGAGAAACTTGCTATTTCCTACCCTCAGACAGGCCAGCCACACTGGAAGATCAGAAGGAAGACACGCATCAACTCCCTGAAGCAGGATTCGTGGTAAACCTGCTCATGACTAATAGCAGCAGGCAGCTCCAAGTGCTAAAGTACAGGCAGGTCTGCTCTGAGTACTTCTGGGGACAGTGCTGAGCCAAGTTCAGTGCTTAGTTCACTGTTGACTGCTGAGCTAAGTTCACAGTTTCAATCCTAAGAAAGTTTACCACCTCCACCTGAGGGCTCCTCCCCATCAAGTTGAAATATCTCTGAATAAGGAAATGGTAAAACGGTCAAAGTTGCGTGTGTGGCGTTGACCAAAAGAACTAATGAAAAGCACACGAGCTCTAAAGCTCAAGCTGTGCATTTCTGGAACTGCTGTATTGAATCCACAGGTGAAAAGCAGGTAAAGGAGTTGGTTAAATTACGGCTGTTACAACAGCACAGATTTACATACTCCTCAGCTCAGTCACACCTCCACACAAACTTTCGGTGGATGCTGAAGTAATAGTCTGATGACTGTCTCAGAGATAAATTTCTGAAAAAGGAACAACCCTTGCTATTGTTATTTTGTGGTACAGAGCATCAGTTTAAATTTTTCCTTCTCATCTTTCAGGAAATGGTCCTTTCCTGCTGTTTTCAAAATATGGGTCTCCTTCATACACCCCTTACTGAAACCTTTTTAATATTACTAGAAACTCTGGTCCAAGCTGTCTCATTTTTCAGAGGGAGTCCACTGGAGTAGCAGAGGAGGCATTTGAATTAAAGGGGATTAGTCTCCAGTGCCACTGTCCCTCTCCAGTTCTACTGGAGGCCTTCAGCAAATCATATGGAAGTGACAAATTCACTTCTTATATGACTACTCTTACAAAATGCGTAAGCCATAGACTATGTCCTCTACTGGGTGTTTCCCTCATTTTGTGTTTCTATTTACAACACTGGTTACTGTTCAGAAAGTTTTGTCATTCAGCAGGCTATTTGTTTGAAAGCTACAAGGGAGTTTGTAATGCATCTGTTTGTGACAGGACTCTCGGAGAAGATAGGATCATGGTACCTGGAGGAGGTCGCCCGTCGTTTATGTTGAATGCTGTTGCAAATATACCAAAGGGAAACGCCCCAATTCCGAATGACATTTGGAAGCCACCATCGCCAAACCCAAAGCCCTGGAATCCCTGCAGAGAACAAACCAACAGGAGAGAAAAAAGGTACCAATCATTTAAAGCCTATTTCAGAATATTTTGTAAAAGTGCAGACATTCCCTCTCACTGGCTTTCCTACAGCTGAAGGAGTGCGATGCTGTCTGGCAACTTTCAGTCCGCCACACTATTGTTAAATACCTCCTTAGTTCTCCTGGTTTTAAAATGTTTCACGCGGCACTGAACTTGCCAGAGCAACCCAAAAGTCTGAGAAAATGAAAATTAGGAACCACAGTTCTTGCTTGAAGGCCACAAATTAACAAAAGTTTCTCAACTTAAAATAGCATATATCTGACAATATAGCAAAATCAGCATTACCGATCTATTTAGAATATCTTAACAAAGCTATTAATACAGAATTACTACTACAATTAGCCATGTAACTATAAGAAAGGCTTTGTAAAAAGAATAATCTGCATTGATATTCATGACACATGTGCATCATTTAAACATTCAGTAAAGTGATACATTGCCAGTGGGGTGCATAGAGCATTACAGAGAAGAACAGTATAAAAAAAATTACCAGGGGGACTCTAATTAAGGTGTCGGGTAAAGTAATCTGGGGCAGGAATGCAAGACATAAGGAAAAGAGGAAAAAAAGAAGAGTTACTAAAATACCACATTAAGTCAAAAGATAAGTCTTCTGAATCAGGATGAATCCTACTGTATAACAGCAGTGAACTATTTGAGAACCAACTGTATATGAATCTAAGTAGTTGCACCATGTTCAAACACTGTGGAGAGCTCACAGTCACCATGTTCTGTAATCCAGCAAACTGTCTTGTCATCTCAGAACTAAAACGGTGATACCAATTCTAAACCCCCTCTGGTCTGTCACCTCCAAACAGTGGGAGAACAAAGATGACTTCACTCATATAGTAAAAACCAGCCATTTCCGGGTCGATCCTTGATGTGAGGAGTTAAGACTATGACTATTCTCAAGCATTTTGCCATTAACTATGAGGGACAGCAAAGCGCTCTGCATGGCAGGTCCTGCACCTGCAGGAAGCAGGAAGGCAGCATCACTACTGCTACGTCTTCATACCAGATTCCTCTGACTTACGGGAGCACCAGCTAAAAGGTTCAAACAAGGTATAGCAGCTGATTCAATAAGGCGGCAACTCCCCAGCGAGAGAGAACAACTGAGCTCCCAATACATTCAATACAGAAATGTTTCTTAATCACACCCAGCAGAGTTGTTTGCCTGAAGCATGAGGTATACAAATTCTCTCCAAGGACCCTACGCTGAGTTACACAGAAATATGCAATTGTTTCATCAGGTCATGATCACACCGTCGTGCTAAAGAACACTCTGGTCTGTCCTAGTAGCTACTCCCACATCTGTTCAACCTACGCCAGCTGCTGTTTACGTTCACTCTATGTGATTTCCTCAACAAAACCAGAGATCCCTGTGCAAATTAACATATATCCAGCAGCTATCTACATTCTTTGGCTTGTAATGCCAAGGTACAGTAACATCCCATAGAAATGCTAGAAACAGGTGTCAGTGCCAAAAAAGTAAGCTCACACATGGATTATGTACTTCCATGATAGGCATAGTTTGACAGAAATATACTTCCACAAAGAATTTTCAAAGCAAAGTGTTTGTATTTATGTATGGAGAACAATCCAGTATGAATAGCATTTCCAGTGATGCCACACAGGGCTGTTCTCATGAAGCACGATTCAAATTAACCCATTCTTTGGGATTCTAAAAAGTACTACAGGAATGGAGTTTTCAGCCACGCTGCAGCTATCGATTATGAACAACCTGCTAGGGATCCTCACACAGGATCTCATGCACACATGATGTCCTCTGGGATGACTAACTACCACCATCAATAAAATCAACCTATCTGCTCGAGCTTGTTTTTCCACTTACCCCTCTGTTCTCTGGTTCAGGTCTCTGTCCTTGGGGTCGTGGTGGAGTTTTCTCTCTGCAGGAAGTTGAGAAATTAGCTCAAATGCAAGGATATATGACAACAGTATCTGCTATAGCCTGGCTAACAAGACAGAACAAACACAGAGCGTGCTCTCACAGGGCCATGCTGCAGCAGAGCTGGAGGTAGTGTGTGAGTGAGCAGACCACCCAGCTTATGAACCTTCCGTATCACATCACTGAGTGAAGATATTGCTGTTTTGAATAACAAAGTCCCATTGCAAATGCTAAAACTGAGGAGTAGAGCATTTTTACACAAGCTTCTCCAGATAACATTCATTGCAACCTGCCACTTGTAACTGATAACAACACCCAATTCAAATTAAAATAAATGGCCAGCTGAACAAGAAATAAGGTGCGCAAACCCAGGCCCTGAAAAAGCCAGAAATATTTGGCAGAAATGTCAGTTCTAGCTGTCTTTTGACAAAGTATTTCAAATGTGAATCCAGCATTTCGACAGTTTCCGCTTAAGACCTTAAATTAAAGTTTCACATTTAGTTCATGCAAAGATAGTTGTATTTAGGTTTCTTACCTGGGGTCCTGTTGCCCAGTGCTACCTCTTCCATACAGAGGAATAACTTTATCTCGACTGATTCCTGCTTTGCATACAGGACACACTTGTCTGTTTGGCCTGGTTTCTAGCCACTGAAAGAAAGGAAATGGTAAGAAAACTAGTAGAAGACCATGAAAACAACAACATACAAATAACATCTGCAGCCATGCAGAGAGACTTTAGCAATTTCTCAGAAAGCCAGGGAGCAAAAGATTTTGGTAAGTGCTAAGTACACTCCAAGGTGGAGCTGGCATTTTGGCTCTTGTTCTGGTACGATCCACTTGCTGATGTGTACACATTCAGAACTGCACTGGAGCAAAATATGAAGAAATAAACAGTACCAAAGCCCTGCACAGCCTGAGGGCTAGGGTAGATACCCTCCTTTCATCTATCTTTTCTATAGTTTTACCACAATGTAAAACACTACATATGCAGAGAGGAGTATACTCGGCACTTAAGCCTGCATACTAAATCCCTGTGAACTGCACAGAGTAATTCTACTAGCAAAACTAGGAATACTCAGTGTTTAAGAAACTCAAAAATGGGACGCAAGGGGAACAGAATCTACATTTTCTTCTTGCTGAAAGAGCAGATTGCAAAGTGTTGCACATGAAGTTGCATTAGCAGGTTGCCATTGCCCTGGAGAGAAAGAAGCGCCTTTGACAAGAGGGGGATACTCCAGAGAATCAAGGGCTTTATTGAGTAACAGAAGCTGATGAAAGACAAAGTAAAAGGAAACCCGTCTTACCTGGTGTAAACAAGGCCAACTGTGAGCATTCCCAGGACAATTTGTTCACAAAGCAGAAAAACAAGGGAAAATAGAATTAGTTACTGACAACTCGATCCGTAAATGTATAAAGTATAGGACAACACAGCTTGCAGACAGCAGAATTCTGGAATCCCGCTTGGCCAGTTCCATAACCTCCCATTAAAGTAATTTTTAAAGCACAGCCCAAGACCGATTTCCACTGGTCTTTTCAGGTTATGCAGTAAGTTGCTAATGTGATTCTCTCATATTGCCTCTGATACCTGGGTCCTCATCCATATCAAAGGCCCATACAGAGGCTTAATTAAATCTTAGTGTTTACTGCACAGATTTTCTCTTCTGATACCATGAAAAGATATCCCTGAGCTAAGATGCAAATGAGGAAGATGTCAGTAATGAGACTTCAGGATCATAAAAAAAGTCATAGAAAGGACATTTACCTAAAACATCATCCACACTCACAGAATCATGGAATAATTCAAGCTGGACAGTACCTCAGGTGGCCTCTAGTTCAACCTGACACTCAGAGCGGGGTTAATTATTAAGACCCAGTTGCTCAGGGCAGAGAAATTCCCACTATGCCGAACTGTTCTTAAGATTAAATTAATACGGCAACTTAAAAAAGGTCAAAGACAAACAAGCAAGCTACGAGATGAAATTGCTAAGCAGCCATCTGCTTTCAAAGGGGTCTTGACAACACTGTTCAGACAAGATACGTGCATTTTTTAAGGTTCCATTCTACCAAATCCTTTTGTGCAATAATTTAATCTAATCTTATCTTAACATGCCATCAGCAAGCACTTTTCCATCTCTTCACAGAATAAAAACCTGGATCTTCAAATATTGCATACATTTACACAGAAAATAAATGCTCTTTTACGACTCTTTTAACTAAGGAGCATAATTTAGCCTATTGTGTAAAATAAATCAAAAAACGTCAAAACATTTGGCCATGTCAATCCTTAATAACTTTTTAACACTCAAAAAAGAGTATATTCTAGATCAAGTTACCCAAACAAGAAATGCTGCATGCTTATTATATTTGTGCGATACATTCCCAAGTCAGACCAAAGAACTGAAAAATTAGTATTACAACTGCAATACCACAGGAAAAGAGAAATAGCCCACATGTAAAAGCTTGTTTGGTTTTTGTTTTGTTTTGTTTTTTTTAATGGTTTCACAGGGAAAAAAAGCAAGCTTGTAGGAAGTATGAAAACTACAACTTGGTCTCCAGAACTGAGTTTCTGATGCAGGTTTAGGTATGCACAAGTTAGAAAGAAATTTAGGTCTGAACAAGATACCTGCGCTAGACCAGGCAGCACAAATAAAATAACACACATAACCAAGCAGTGCCAATGAACACTGAACTGTCTGTGGGGCTGCTTATTTATTTGCTTTTACAAAACAATCCAGAAGTACAGGAGGTTTCAGACGCAAGAAACCCACTCCCTGGAACACGAGCAATGAAAAACAGTTGAGGAGCGAAACCAAACTGCTCCTAAACTAAACCCATGGTCTTTATTCATTTTATACAAGACATTTTATTTGAAATACAGAATTATAAAAATCGTAGGCTTTTATGGGATCAGAAAGATATACAGTATTCTGATTTATCTGGAGGTGCTTGAGTACTTACCAGAAGAGATGTCCACACAGGCTGATAACTGCATCCTTGGCAGTGTCTAAACAGATGTTACATTCAAAAGTATTGTCCTGATTAGTGTTGTCCCCAGCACCATTACTGCTACTGCTGCCACTGGTCCCTCCCGTACTGGAGTTCTTTGTTGATGTAGAAGTTGTGGGTCCTTTGCTTGCCATCTTCAAGAGCTACCCAGAGACAAGGTCAAGGAAATTTTCCTGTTGGAAACCTAGCAGTGAGAAAAGGAATATAAAAAAAAATTTAAAACTTCTTGGCATTATAACATTGCATTCTTGTCCTGTTCCAACCTGGCAGTGATTTATCTAAGACACATTTGAATCCTACTGTTGATGGTTTTAGTTTAACATAGCCAAGAGGGATCTTTTTTTAGAAACTAAGCTACTTTAAAGTCCTGTAGTATGACCTGGCTGATACGTGACCTGCATTTAAAAGTTACTGATAAGCAACTGAGATCCACAGCCAAAACAAAACCACCCTATTCTCTCATGAATGCCATTTGCTATGAGAAGAATGAGCTCACCTATACATGCTCTTCCAAAAATTCAATGCAAGTTATAATTGTGAGTGCAGTCTAAAACAGGATTTAATCATGAAGCAATTCACAGTTTGGACAGAATGGCTTAATGCATAGCTTTAAGTTCAGTGTTCATCAGTTTGGAATATTAATGATAATAATGGCAAGCAAAGGTGGCCTAGTACTTGATTTGTCTCATCAGCAGTATATTGCTGCTATCACAGCAGTGTGTTGATACGACTATCAAACATTCCTAGTACTTTCAAACTATCAAACATTTCTAGTCTAGTAGCAATGCAGAAGTACTAAAAATTTTACTTTAATGTGCTTTAATTTTTCTTAGACGATTTCACTGCCCATTAACTTAATATTTCTCAAAGAACACCATTTATGTTATATCAGTAGCAACAAAGTCTACAGCCTAATTCATTGACATGCAAATTCCACAGTACTTAAAACACTGACACTCAGCACAAGGCATTTGCATTTCTAGAAAGAGGCACTTTTACCAGTACAAGATTTTTAGTCCAGGAACTAAGAGAGTTTCAGCAGTTAAAGAAATTAATTCACCAAAACAAAAACCTTTAAAATATTCCACTGTGCTTTTCATGAAACTGACATCACGTTGCTGCTGCAAAGATAGGAATACTTGGATAAGGTTGTGAGAAAGAAATGGGTGATTATCTGAACTTTCTGTCAATGTACAGTTAAGCATTTTAAAAGGGTAACCTGAATTTTTCAGAAGCTAATTTCTTTGCAAACTTACCCCACAACCATTAAAGGCTTTCCTTAGTGTTTCCCCTTTGTAGCAGTGCTGAAGCAGAGGTGCATGGCAGCAAAATAAAAATTCAGTATCTCTACCTGTTCTTTTCAGCAGCTTTTTGCATACAATACAATCCCACTGCACAGGGAAGAAAGCATCATACTCAAGCTTCATGAAGGTCTTGCAAGTGAAGACACTCAGTTACAGCAAGTGAAATATATTTTTGCAGGGCTTTTTCACTCAGTTACATCATTTTGCACAGCGTCCCAGAAGGGCAGCTTTGCAGTCGCGGATGCTGTACTTGAACATACATTGCTTTCAGCGCTGCTGACTCGTAGCATTTCACACCATGACTTCATTTACACTCAGCAGCAAAAATTCATGTTAGTTCAAGGCAGATGCAAGTGCCGCCAGCCCACAAACTATATGCTAAAGACGTTTGGATTTTTCACACATCCTTACTACCAGAATCTTCAGCCTATCTTGCTCAGTAGTTTCATGCTTGAAAACTTACCAACTTGAACCTATGTATATTTGCTGAGAATTACTATCAACATCAAGAAAACATTCTTAAGACTAAAGAGTTCAACACATTGTAAGAAGTGCCAGCATTGTTTTATGGAATGGGCACAAGAAACATCTGGCTCTTATATCCTGGCATATAACACAAGGAAAATACGCAGAAGAGGCAAATTAGTTAATTTCCATGTCTCTAAACCTAATGTGGACAAAAAGGTCCTTTTTTCCCCTATTACATTCCATATATTTAACACCAGAAATCTGGAGACTCCTCAAAAAGATAAAATCTGTATCTTCACAAACACCTACTTAAAAAAAAACCTCAGCTTTTACTAACTATGATAAATAAATAAATCATTAAATTATGAAGGAGGATGGTATAGAAATCAATAGCAGTATCAGTAATGGAATAAAGATGGCTGAGACAGAAGATAGGTCACAATGATATAATGCAACAGGCACTGAATCTACGCTCCTAGTTCATTCCTCAGTCTGTACAATTATTCCTCCATAGGCTGATTGGGCCTGATGACCTATTAGAAGATAACAATTTTAAATATCAAAAATGTATCAAAACACAACAATAAAAATAATCAACCGTATTCTGAAAAGCTTTCTCAAATATTCGCTCGTCTGAGGAATACTGTTTAACATAACTAGGTCTGTAACAAGTGCTGTTGGGGTCGGTTCACCTGCAAATCACACTGCACATGCAGAAAGAAGCAAGCACGAAACAGCACCCAATGACTACACTTACATTTGATAATCATGGGTCATGTCACTTGTGAGCACAGCCTGTGAATCCTAAAGTAGAAGTTCAACTGAAATTCAACTTGTTCCATATAGAACAAGCTTAAAATTGTTGAAATGTCACTTGAACTACTTAAACTGAGACAAAACTTTTTAGAGAAAAACAAAAAAAACAACAAACCACAAACTAAAAAACAAACAAAAAACAACCCAAAAAAGAAACCAACCCCATTCTGATTTAGAGTTCAGAAGTGTACCGCGAGTACACTGAGATATAACATGACTTTTGGGGTTAAGTAAACAGAATTTAGAGATGCCAGTCCAGGTTTGCTAAACCCTTGTCCTTTAGAGATCTAACTGCAAGCATTCAAAGATTTTCTCTTTTTTCCTTCTTTCTGCTGTGCTCTCTAGATATTTACAGGAAAGCAGTATCTTTGTTACTTAAAAGCCATTTATATTAGCTGTTTATTTTCTTTAAATCATGACCCCTATGATATCCCAACAGGTTGTTCTGAAAATGACTGAATCACTGACATTTACTGCATCCAAGAATCAAGAGTGGCAACAGATGAACGGTTAAGAAACAAAGAACCCATTTTCAAGTAGTCTTCCTAAATAAAAAAAGTATGGTGAAGCGTGAAGAAGACATGGAAATGAAGATACGTGTTTAGGGATCCAGCACAAATCCCACCGAGCTGCGTAAAAAATAAGCATGGCTGAAAGCACTGGAGAAACCAGACCTCTGAGAAGCAGATGGCACACTGGGACCTGACAGTTTCACGACACTGAGGGCACAGGCGGTCCATACGTGCAGGAAAGTGGTAAGATCTATGCATATAAATACTGCGTATATAAATCTCACTAACAGGCAACAAGAAAGAAATTTTACTCAAATAACTTTAAAAACTAAATCTATTAATCTAGTGGGAAAAACTGCACATCAGGAAAATGCGAGCCCAATTGGTACAGTCAAAGATCACATTTCTGAATTCAGCAAATGAAAAACGATTGCATTTGCCAAAGCACACTGACCTGACTCTAAAAATACAAGAGAAACACTTAAAGACAGACTGGAAGAGTTTCCACCATAAGTTAAAGCACACAAAAAAAAAACAATTGGAAGCACAGCAGGTGAACAATAATTCAATCTGAGAAAGCCAGAGAGGGAATATACATTAAAAGCTAATGTCATCTGTATGAAACAGGTGTAGCCTACATGTTCACAGCGTGGTATCATTAGAAGTATTTACTTTTTAATCTTCTCTCATGATCAATGAGAAAAGTTTCTGGTGAACACACAGGACTCTGGCTAGTTTATTGATAAAACACAAAGATTATTCCTGTTTGTGACATCACACATACACATGTTTGATACATAACAGATACATACGTATACCTAACAAAGAAATAAAAGGAAGAGCACTGTTGGATGTGAAATTGCACTAGAAAGACATTTTTCCATATATATTTCCTAATGAATCTTATTTTATCTAGGATTACTGAAATTGAAACAATCCAAATCTAGTCTGTTTCTAAATATCTTGCTGTTTAAATCACAGGGGAAACGTCTCAGCTGTTTTTTCTTATCACTACAGTGACAATGTCATTTTCAGACACATACGACATTTTATAAACATTAGAAATTGGGTCTAAATCTAAAAACATTACTCAGAGTTCATATAAATATGCCAACTCATAAGTGTAACAAAACCCTGACTCTTAACCTATTCCTATTGCCTGGATTTCAAGTAAAACTAACACGTAACCTTAGTTGATAATTGTTGACAGTGCCTAGAAAAAAGTACATTTACTTCTTGACAGTCATTTTGAAATATTCTTAGCAAATATATGACTGAAGTCCTACTGTTAATCATTAAATACACATTTATCTCTCTTTTAGGCAGTCTGTCCCCAAAATGTGTTACATTTTAACACCTCAGAAACATTTTCCGAGTTCATCTTTTCGCTCCCTTAACTCGTACAGCTTCGTGTACCTGCTTTTTAGTATAACCCTAAAGTCATCCCAACGTAAAAGTCTGCGTGACCACTCGGTCTTGCAAAATCAGCCGTCTGCCCTACAGACCAACGTGCCCTTGCTTGGCCTCATTTCATTAACTGGGATTCTGCAATGTACGTCTGCCTTACGGTTGCTGCTTCCAGGGTAAGAGCCGTGCTTGGTTGGCAGCTCTCAGCATTCCACACACCTCACAAATGCAAGGCGTTGTTACAAACTATCAAAAAAGCAAGTAATTAAATAGATTTTTTTTTTTAACTATCCCGTGAAAGTATAATATAGACTCCAAGAAAACGGTGCACAAATCTTTAGACAAAGATTTTATCCTCCTACCTCATAAAGTCCAGTGAAGAAAAAAAAAAAAAAGAAAACTGATACAACCAGTTGGGTAATACTGCCCGAGCATTTTCCTGGTGGGGATTGTTATGTAAAACAGTAAGTGCCCTTTAATTGGGCCAACCAGGTTAGCAGCAAAACGTAAAAATAAAATAGCTGTGATACGCTTTAAGAAGTAACAAGCAATTCCCAACAAAAAACCACCAACAGACGATGCCAGGTACCAGAAGCCAACGCTTTGCGACCAGACCTAGAGGCAGACATTTATCTAACGCGAAACAGGCGCTTCTCTGGCAGGGGGTTCGGCCCCGCCGCAGAGCGAGGGGCCCTGGCACCAGCAGGCCGCTAACACCCGGCTTTTCGGAGGAAAAATCTCGCAGGCG
>VWZZ01001440.1:375910-395909 GCA_013399095.1 Psophia crepitans | reverse complement strand
GGGCTGCGTTCCGCCCGCCCGGGGCTCCCCCGCACCCCGGCGCTGCCCCACGCCGCGCCCCGCGGGGCGGTTCCTCGGAAACGCGGCGATGGCGCTTCGGGTGAGGCGCAGGGTGGCCCGCGGGGGGCGGCGGGGTTCCCCAGGCAGGGGGCGGTTAGCCCCGAGCCCCCGAACCAGAACCCCCGGCCGGTTGTTACCTCAGCCAGGGAACGGGTCCGGTGCGAACCGCTCGGGCTGGCGGTGCGTTCGGCCCGTGCTCGGTCACCACCGCCGTAACGCCTGCCTGCGCGCTCCGTGTGATTTTTAGCTCCGTTTCTATTGCGGTTTTGTTGCCTGCTCGTCGTGAGGTGTTGCGGGGGCCATGTCCAAACGCCTGCCTATGAAAAGCACAAAAACTATGTATTGTCAGCAGCAGCAAATGTTTGGACCAAGCAGGGAAGGAAGGCAGCAGCTTTGAGGGAAACAACTTGTTCAAATCTGTGTGCAGAGTGCTAGGGTCTGAGCAGAGGAGCATCTCCTGGGTGGGAACAGATAGCTTTGTAAAGGTATTTACAGGGCTGTGGGAAACTGCAAAGATGGAGTGAGGGACTAAAGGGAGGGAGAGGGCAGGACCTGGTGCCAGAAGGAGAGGTCAGAGCTGAGAAGGGTGACCAAGGAGGCACCTCTGAAGGGTTTTGTCCCTGCTCTGAGGACACTAAGGCAGAAAACAGCACAAAAGTACTTGTTGTGTTACACAGTGGAGAATGGGTGAATCCTAAACCGAGGTCTCCCACTAAAGGCAAGTCTTATGAAGGCGTAGTTAAGGTGAGAAGTGGAGGGAGGTTAGTGCCAAGGGAGCCTATCAGAAAGAGACCAAGGAGGTTGGCTGAGGCCTGTCCACTGACTGAGGTGGCCTGAGAGTACACAGCTCCAGTGTGAAGGGTCAGTGCAAGCCAGGAAGTGTTCAGCAATATAAAAACAGCTGTTCTGAGCCTTTGCACTGCTTTCAGTAACACATAGGCTTGGCGTAATCCATGTCAAAGCAGTCATGCAGCTGCCCTGCTGGAATTGCCATACATGTTGATGTGTCACACTGGAAAATTTGCAGTTGAGGCGAAGATGAAGATAGTATCTGAAAATGATAGTGCTTATGGTATTCGGACACATGTTGTAAAGCTGTCCTACCCACTGTCTGTGAAAATTTCTCTAACAAAGCAGGCTATCTTATTTTCAACAAGATAGTAAAGCAGCACAGTTTGGTACAGCTTCCGCATTCAAGCAAAAATTTGGCATCGCAGTGCAGTATCAGATTAGTAAGAAGCTAACAAGGCGTCAGAGGTATAAATTATATCCTCCAGATGCTGATTAAAACAAGGATGAGCTTTTGAAATTTGGACCAGCTTAGAGTAGTCACCATGTATGTCTAGAGTCAAAAGAATTTTAGTATAAAAACTAATGAAAGGTTGATTTTTTTGGTATTATAATCACGAGAATAAGCAATGCTCAGGACAGTCTTTGTTGTTTGGGTATCATATAGCTAAAGCAACCCGAAAAGAAACACAGTTACTGCCATAGACAATATAGCCAGCGAATGTTTTTGCTGACCAATGATAACTGTGTTTTAAGTCTCAGAAGAATGGAACGATATTATTATGCATTTCTATAATGACTTGCTTACCGTACCCCTGTTCTACTGGTAGCAAGTGTTTGCTTTTTTAAAATTGAAAAGATCCAGAGACAGGCAATGAATGAGATTGGATGAATGGAAAGGGTGGTATACAGGAAGCGAATGAAAATGTTAATCTTGTTTGCAGCTAAGGTTAGCAGGAAGGGAAGAGACTTATTTAAAACAGTAGGTCAGCTGGAGAATATACTGGGACATTCAGATTTACTCCCATTGGCAAAGAATAATTACGTTGAATGGCAACAGTAAGTGATGCGAGGGAATGCTTTCCTTACTGAAGCTAAGAAATCAGCTTTCAATGAGCTGTATATCACGTGCATAATGGAATAGAAATATCATTTATATTTATTATATTCTAATGGTGATGTGTGTGTGTATCATCCTTCAGTGTAGCTCGTAGCCAGTAATTGCTTAGAGTTAGAAAAACTTTGTGCCCTGGTTGCCCGTTCATTCCCGTCATGTGCATGAGGATGCATCACTTTGATTTATTCGCTTTTTCATCATCTAAGTCACAAGACTGTCAAACGTAACGTTGATATGTATGGTACACACAACCCCCATCCTAAAATTCCCAATTGCAAAAGTCATACATTTATCAGACATCCAAGTCCTTGAACCTTTTATCAGTATTTTTCTCATCAATCCTGGTTTACTTGTATTTTCAACCCAATGGTATCTTAATTAAGTATTCAACCACATTTGGGAATACTTTTCCTTCCTTAAAATTTCCACGCCAAAGAGCTCCTAGCTGTCTGTGGCCTTTTGCCGTTGTTCAGCAGGAGCCATTTCCAAGAGCTTCTGCTCATTTCACTTTGCTGTTTTCAGAAACAGAGGTGGGAGACCATACAGCTATTTCTGGTATGTGACATGCATTCGTCTGTTCTTTTCTGGATCACGTCTCTGCCATATTCCAAAGAGTAGGCCCGTAAGCACACTGAACTTTGCCTGATCTGCCTGAGTAAAACATGCTTGGAAGCATCTGGTGCTTGGCATCTGTGATGGAAAATAATCGAGCTGAAACACATCACAGTCTGTGGCAGAAGTGCCCGTGCCTCCAACAGCCGGTTAGCAGGAAATGGCCAGAAGACTGTCGTTAAGCCAAGATGAAAGATCCATCAAGTCAAGGGGGTTAAGAGCGCTAAACAGAACATCTCCCACGAAATCTTCAGGTTCTTTGAGTTAATGATTTTTAACTCCTTTTTTTGGAGGTCAGTTTGTTATCCTCGGAGCTTGTCATTCCATACTTACGGACAAAGCAGTTGCAAAAGGCACAGGCAGAGGAGATACATGTCTTCTTTCCCCTGCCACAGGTGGGGGAATCAGATGTTTTTTGCCTGGTACATTTTACATATCTTAATCAATCTTGTGTGTGTAGTGTCTTTTCTCACCTGCCTTTGGAAGACAGCTTCCTACAGCAGGTGGATCCCACACTCTCTCTCCTGCTTTCATGGTAGAAGATTTTTGTGCCGACTCTCCACCAAAAACCTCACTCCCGTGCTGTCAGTCATTTCTGAAGCAGTGAAATTGCTGTTTCAGAGATGTCACAAAATATGGTGAAGTGCTGAGAATTTTATTACAGCCAGTTTTTCCACATCCTTGTTCTTTAATGCCAAGTGCCCTCCCTTTCTGAGCGAACACAAAAGCAGCGTGGGCTTTCTGGTGTCGCTGTTGTGTTCTTCACTCTTTCTTTGTGTGAGCTCTTACATCTGAGAAACTTTAAGATAGATAGTTGCCTGTGTGGCACGTGTGAAGGGAGGCTGCTCAGCCACAGGTGGAGGTGAAAACAAGCCATGTTTGCTTTCAGCAGTTTCCCACCCGCGGGCAGTAACCCACGGAAGGGACAGTGGGGAACAGCGGTGCGGCCCTTTGGGGTTTCTCCGTGTGGGCGGCACCGTCTGCCCCACTCTCCTCTGGAGGGCTGGTACAAATAGTCAATGTAAATATTCCTTTGTCACGGTATCTCACGATTCACGCGTATCCGGAGAGCCTGGGGGTGCCAGTGGCGACGCGCGGGCGTTGTTGCTCTCCGGGGGCCGGCCCCGCCGCCGCCATCTTGTCGGAGGCTGCCCTGAAGGACTACAGCCCCCGGCATGCCCCGCGGCCGGACTGCCGGACTACAGCGCCCAGCGTGCGCCGCGGCTGTCGCGTCTTCAAGATGGCGGCGTCCAGGGCTTGCTTGGGCCTGGACACAGACACGGACTCGGACAGCAGCGGCGAGGCGGCAGCGCGGTTCCGGGAAGCCGCCTGGGACTGCGCCGCGCAGGCGGGGGTGCGGGCGGAGCCGTGCGGCGGTGAGGGCCGGCAGCTAGGCTCTGCTTTCCTGCCGCCGCAGCAGCGGCGGTGTGTTCTGCCCTTCTCTCCCCGCTGGTTTGGGCCGGAGCCCTTCGCAGCTCCTCCTGCCCCGGGGCTGTCCCGGGGGAGCGGTGGTCAGGCGGGGACACCTCTCTGTCGCCGTGCCGGTGTGAGAACCGGGCCGCCTCGGGAACCGCCGGCGCCCGTGGGAGCCGAGCCGAGGCGGGGTTCTGGGAGGGGGGGCTCGGCCTGGCCGTGCCGCGGCGATGCGCGGCTGCCTGCGGGGCCAGAGCCCTTTCCCGGGCAGGTTGTCTCCTACAGCCCGGCCGGTGGGGAGTTTCCCTTTCCCTCATAACTGTTTGCTCCCGAAGGTGGCCTTGGATTGTCTTTCAGCCGTGTCTCTTTGTGCTGCCAAATCAGATGTGCCAGAGGGGGGATTAAAGAAGTCGTGGTCACGGGTTTTTCACGCTTGCCTTTACTCTTCCTGTGGCAGGTGGTCTTAAAAAGGATGGGTTACAGCCTGCTCAGCCTAGCCTAAGGTATTTTGCTTCTGTTTTCAACCTTTTGTTTTGCTGTAGGAAAAAATAGTGTATGTTGTATTTGTGCTACTTACAGATCATGCCCCCTGCTGAAATGGCCTGTTTTGTTTTAGGAGTTGGTCGAACCATAATCTGGAATGATGCTTAAATCTGGAAAAGCAAATAATTTTTTTAAAAACTCATTTGTCATTGCTCTAGTAGGGGAATATGTATTACTGCTGTCAGTTACAGCATTAGTTCCAAGTATCAGAAATCTCCTGACTCTGCAGGTGTCCCATGAAGGAATTAGTACAGTTACATGTAACAAAATTGCTCTTTCTTCAAAAAAATGTTGCAATTGCAAATCCAAGTGCCTGTTGGCTGGAAAGCAACACCTGAGTTAGGAGCCTGGCAATGGAGGTGGTGTTGTCCTATCGAAGTTTGCACTGTTTCTGTAGACTTAGTTTTGAAGGCTGTCAGCGAGGCAGCTTAGTAAAATCCTTTCTCCTGGGACAGGTTTTGTGTGAATTGGGGCAGCATACGCAGGAACCATATGCAAGAGAAGGGATGTCCTGATGTCACTTACTTGCTTTTGTAGGCTATTTCAATGAGAAATATCATCCAATTACTGGAGGTGTCTAAATAATGTTCAGCTGTATTTTGGGAACTAAACTGTTACTACTGGGCTATTTTCCATCTTTCTTCGCTGTCTTCCCTATCAGGTATTAATTGATTACTGAAGGGTGGAAAACTTTATGGTTCCTTATCTCTTGTTTGGGTGAGAGCACCGGGTGTTCCTGGCCTTGAAAGATATAATCATTGTTCTTAAACAGGTGTGAGGTGAACGGTCATGATGAGGATGGAAATGAACTACACACGACACCAGAGTTCAGAGCACACGTTGCAAAGAAACTGGGAGCAATGCTAGACAGGTATTGGCTTGCAATACTAAAAAATTTTGGTCTATGGGTGAAGTACACCAATGCTTTTGGGTGCTAAAAGCAGGAAATTAAAGATCTGAGTGCAACTTTGATATGGAGGAGAAGTTGTTTCTCTTCTTGTTTCCCTCATTCCTGTATTTAGCACAAACTTCCAATATTGTGTGAACTAACCTGGCCTGCATGCTGTGCCCCTCAGGTGAAGACTCCCTGTGCAGCACTGCCTCTCTCCATTTGCCCCTGTGGTGAATGTGTTGTGCGGAGGAAAAAGAAGCTTCTGGGTGCCTTAGCACTTCCATGGTATAACAGCTGGCATGAGAACCTTTCATTTATTCTTACAACCTAAGCCAGTACCTGACTGAGGGTTGTGCCAGCGGTGTTCCTCCGTCTGGGCTGCAGCTGTCTGTATTTATTGGGTAAATATGGTCCCGAGAACTAGAATTCCTGGTGTTTAGAGTTGGCTTTAGAAATACTGCTTTTAAGTCATTCTGATGGCACGTGTTGCTATGGAGAGAAGGCACGGTCTGCTCTGAAAGCAGGGAGGTAAGACAGCTTCACTAAGAAAAAAATAAGAGGCTGTATAACATCTCCCTGTAGTTCTATTTCCTAGAAATACCCAACTTTAGCTCAGTTTGCACAAATCTGCCTTAAGATCTCACTGGAGCTTTCTGTTTAGTTTCATCACAGTCTTGAAAGACTCATCAGGAGCTTCCCAAACTTCTGTGCAACAGTCTGGCTCTGCAGATGATGGTGAGTTCTAGCCACAGCTGTTTGTGGCATTGCTAGTTAAACGACAGCAAGTGGGATGGATCCTGTCTGTTGCAGTTGTACACCCAACTGACTGATAAGCATTTGCAGTGGAAGAGTTTCTTTTAGCGTCCATGAAGGCTGTTACTGTCAAGCTGTGGTCTCTGTGCCCTAACTCCTCGCAGATAGTCCCTAAAAATTGCTGTCAAGCACTATAGTGATACAGTAACAGCAGTGAGGCTTCCCAGGGAGATTGTTGTTGATTGCTTTCACCTCTGTTTTACATTGTGGCTAAAATTCCATTTCATATATTTTAGGTTTTCGCCTCTTCTCTTCCTCTGTCCCAGGAGTCTGTGGGAAGTCAGAGCCTTGCCCTGCAGCAAGGAGACGGCCACCTAGCTCCAGGTGAGGTGTTGTCCGCTGCTTTGCTCCTGGAATACTATCGCATCCCACATTTCAGAGGCAGCTGGGACTCTTGCAAGGGCATAGGAAGCTGAAGAGCTTGAGCAGTGTTTGTTTGTGACTCCTATATTTGACTAGAGTGGATTTTTTTGGATTCTTTTTTTAGTGTCGGGGAACCAGAAATGCTTGTGGGAGGTGTTCTTTACTCATACTAGGAGGGGAAAGAACACCTCAGCCTTCAGACTGGTTAAATGCTAACTTGTGTTGGAGTCCAGAGCCACAGGGTGTTTATCGGGTGTTTTTATCTTAGATTACTCTGCTGTCTGTGCTTTGGGTGAATTCAAGGCAAAAGTGTAACATAACTGCCTTCTCTTCTGTTACCTTTCCAGTGACACGGACAGTGACCAAGAGTGGCAAAAGTACCAGGAGGCGGCCGTGTCAGCTGCAGACATTCTGAAGCAAAGTGCTTTTCCTGCATTGTCCCAGGATTCCAGCCAGGATCAGTCTCAGGGTTATGTAGAGCCCAGACGGAAAAAAAAGAAGAAAAAGAAACTTAGAGGAGAGAACAATATTCAAGAGAAAATAATAGACCCAGCAGGGTGTGACCAGATGAACAAAGATTTGCCACAGTTGGTGTTTGCAAATGGACAGCGTGAGAGACAGGACAGCAATTGTACAGAGAACTCGGTGTTGGCAGGAGTTGTGAAGCAGAAAAAGAAGAAAAAAAAAAAAGAATGAAGATTTTGCTCTGCAAATGGCAGGTGATTATGATGGATGAAAGATGCTTAAAAAAAAACCCCCAACACCCTAACAAAAAGAGTTGATGCAGATGAGGGAAAATTAATTGGCAAAGCTTCTGTTCTAAAAGCTCAGTGGCCTGAGAGTCTAATTAAGTGACTTCCTATGTTGTTGGCATCCCCTGCGGAAGGGGACACTGTTCTCCTAGCACAGCAGTTATCTAGGCTGCTGCTTATGCAGGCCTAGTGTAAAAGGGTTAAATACCTGGCACAGACTTGCGTGACAGAGGGATATAATCATAGCTGCATTGCTCTTGGCCTGTTCCTTCACATCATGAAACAAAATCTTGTGTCCTGGAGAAAGTATGTGATGAATTGAATTTGGTTTACATGGCAACAGGTGATCAACTCCTTTTTCTCTCCTGGATGCCTACTAAGAATAACTCCAGCCTATGGGAGACTCATTTATCGAAAACATCCTGTCAGATATCGGGGCCCCTTACTTTTTTTCCTGTGATGATCATAACAATCTGTTGTTGAAACCTGCCATGTTACTAATCCCTCTGTAATCTGCACCTCTCCAGGGCCCCTGCATACAAACAGTGTACAGCAAGCTTATTTCAGAGTTGTTATAAATAGGTAGCTCTGTTCAACTTGGTCCTTTGAATTTTTTTCATGTATAGTTTTTTTTATGGTGTTTGTTGTTATTAAATTCTACTACTCTATCAGGCTTCTTCAATTTGGTAGGCTCTGTACAACAGTGGCTTTCTTGCTGTATTCAAATCCAGCAGAGAGAACGGTGGCCGAAGATGGCTCTTTAGGTGCTTGGTGATCAATGCTATGAGACTGCTACAGGATGGGCTTAAGCCTAACTTGAAAGTCCCTGCGTTTCAGTCCTTAGTTAGTTGCCTATTCTTCCTGTGGTTTTAGGGTTATTGAGATTTGGTAGTTCTAACTCATTTGCCCTATTCAGGAGACCAGAAAGCCAGATTAGAGAAACTGAAGTAGTGAACTGTTGCTCTTTGAGCATGGGAAAACCCAAGATGTTTTCTTTTTTACTGTAAGATCCTTGCTGGTTTTTAATCAAGAAAACACAGTTGGCATCCAAAAATGGAAAAGCTAAGTGGAAACCTGGCTGGTCATCTAACTGAATGTGCCAAGTTACTTGTCTTTCGGCCAGTTAAAACTGCAGTATACAGAAGGTAGCACCTGGGGTTTCAAATGTGTAGTGGTCTAAAATTACCTTTTGACTTGTTGTATGATGATTGTTTTTATGCTGAGTTAATGTTGTGTGTATTTGCAAATGATGCAGCTGGGAGGTTAGGAAACAATTCTAGGATAAAATTCCTCAAAGAATCTAGTTACTGAAATCAGTCTTTGATGGTTCATAGTATCTAGAGGGAGATCATATCAATACAAACTGTAATGGACATTTGCCATTTTGAAATTTCCAGCTATGATAACTGAAGAGTGTGTTGTTGGGCTTTTTCTTTTTGATTTCTCCCTTATATCTCAACATCTTAAAAGTCTTGAGCACTTTCTAGTCTCAAGGATTTTCATCCATTTCACAGTTGAAAGAACAGCTCCGTTTCAGTCACAATGACAAAAACATGTTAATTAGGGCTTTTTTTCATGTCTGGCTAGTGACATATCAGTGATGTGAAGGTTGAAAGTAAATAGAGAAGAGAGGAATCATTAGAAGAGGAATTACATAAGTAGATCCTTAGGGCTAAACCCCTTCATTTAGTGCAAGAAAGACTCTTAGACCGCAGGGTAATTATTTGCATATCAAGAACTACAGCATCTAGCCTACAGGGAAGCTAAGAGTGATCTGTGTTCTATACAATGAATCCAAGCTGACATCTTTATAGAGAACAACTGAAGGAACCGCTGCTCTTTAGAGCATGGGAACCTCCCAGGTGTTGTGCAGTGCGAGGGACCTGTGGAGATGCCATCCCCTGGCTCATTCAGCAAGATGCACGAGCTGAGAATCCACATGATTAATGCAGAGAACTGGAATCTCCTTGCTGCTGTTAAACTTTAATTTCTGCATTTAAAACAAAGCAGAGCTGTATCAAAAATAACCAAGCCATTTCCACTAGGATAGCATGATTTTAGAGCAGGTCATTTTAACTGAGAATGTTTGGTATTTTTGTAGTTAATTAAAGGATTTGTAGCTTGTAGTCAGTGATCCCATACTGACAGGTTTGTGGCAAACCATTCCTGAATCTGCTTCTCGGTGATTTTCATTGCAGTCAGGAACTAGGTTCTATCACTCTTGCCTCCAAGATACTGTTATTTCTCATAGTTCCCACTGATGCTTCTTTACAGCAAAGGAGGTGAGTGTTTTAAAAATGGTGTCCCTTCTTTGGCAGCTCAGCTTTGCTCTTTCGTGCATGGCTTAGTCTGGTGTTGGCAGATTTGTACAGACCCAGCTTGATGAAGGCTGAGCAGAACAAAAGTCCCATCCGTGCCCTGGTATTATTGCCATATCACATTCAGATCCCTGTCTTAATGGGATTCCTTCTTGGGCAGCCACAAAAGGATGCCTGGTCACTCTAGGCTGACTCATGCAGTTTGGGTTTCCTTTGGTTCTTTTTGGGGGCAGTGGATTTTAGCAGTGCCAGTATCATCTTTCCATGGCTTCTGTCTTGAGCTTGAGACATCTTCTCCCATGGAGGCAGCTGAGTAAGGGATTTGTATGAGGCAGTAGGGGCTGGATGTCGGCTGAGTGCAGCAGCCTGTCCTTCCCGGGGAAGGCAATGGTGACAGCAGTGGCAGACGCAGTTGGAGTTTCACCTGACAGGTGGGCATGGCAGTCACTCTTGAGCTAGCTGTCGTGATTACTGAGTGGAGGATGCCATCTGCGTGGAGATGAAGGTCTCTATGACATTGTGAGTGGATGGCAGCAGCTGACTGTGGCTGTTGGTGGAGTCAGAGCTTTGGTACAGCACCAGGCTGCTGGAGGACACTGTCAAAGGCACAGGCAAAAGTTAAGCACAGATTCTCACTGCAGTCCCCTTAGCATGTGTGCACACACTCACATTTCCAGCATGATTAAAACCTTCCTTTTTCTATTTTGCGTACCATTATATACCTAGCTGAAGTACAAAGCCAGTCTGAAAGGATTGATGGCATCAGGGAGTTCAGATCCTAGGGTTCTAGTTGATTGCTAATGTTCTAGTTCCCCCAGAATTGGGAAAATCCAGCTGGAGTCTCTTCAGGGCTGAAAAGCCCAAGACTCCCTCATGAAGACTGCCTGCAGTACTGGCTATGCGTGGGCGCTGACTTTTGTCAATACTTTTAGTTATTTTCCTCTCTAGATTCTGAAGAAGGATCCTATTTCCACAATCTGGCCTTGATCAGCCTGCACAGCCTATGCTCTGAATCTTTTCCTCGTACCAGCTTTTCAAACCCCTCAAAACACTGGTAAATCCCTCTTGGAGAATGGTGAGCCCCGTGACCATTTTCTGTCTGGGTTTTACGTCTGCAGGAGAAATGGCAGTACATGTTTTAAGATAACAGTGGCTGCTGCTCTTACCAGCAGGGCTTGAGGTGAGGCGAGGGCCTGGCTGAAGGTGCTGGATGGTTGTGTCTTGATTCTGTAAATGTATTGTTGGTGCCTGTGACACTGGCGTATGCATCCCAGACTCTGTGTGAGTCTCTGAGTCAGATGTGAATGCCTAGAGAAAAGTAAGTTAGCAGTGCCTGGTGTCTACATCCCCCCTAATGGGCATGAGAGAAGAGTGAGCAGGTGCTGTTTCCAAGGAGATTGAATCATCCTTGATGATGCAATGAAGAGCTTGCCTAATGCCTCCAGTATTGCAGCTGGTATCAGCAAGGTGAGGAGATAAGAAAGATCATCCTGCTGGGATGGCAGAGACCACACACCCAAAAACTCTTTGACAAGCAAGGAGCTACCTGCAGGCTGGTGCAGTTCTAGGGTGGGGGAAAAGGCATGTGCTAAAGGCTGTTACCTGTTTAGTCGGTGTCAGGTTAGTCAGGGCGCTGAGGTTGGCTGTATCTGTTATCACCATGGTTTGTGGCAAGAGGCCTGTATGTGTGTATTGGGCCACTTCAGACTTGGGGCCGTAGAGAGCTGTGCATGAAAGAAAACAAGATTGTGTGGATGCTGGAGCTTGGCATGAGCCTGCTAGTTTGGCTGAGTTGTTCTCCTCATGAATGTGGGCTTGCTGTCTGTCTCTGAATCAGTGGGAGTGAAGGGACAGGGAGATGAAGGCAAGAGAAAAATAATTTTGTAATTAAAGCAACAATAATAGAAGAGGAAAATAGAGTGCTGCAAGCCCAAGGACCCAGCAAATGCTCCAGAACAGAGCCTTTAGTTTTTTTGTTTCCTTGGGCAAATGAGTTCATGTTCTTACCGTGAGGGTTCTGTATCTGGGCCATGGTAGCCATGAAGGGACTCTGGTTGATGTGGCTCTGGACCTGCTGCATGAGGGGCTGCTGGTAGGATGGGTGCAGTTGCTGGGAGAACTGGACGGGCTGCAGGGTAGTGAGGCTGCTCCCCATGCTGTTTATTACAGGTACGCTCTGGGGCTGGGTTGAGGCCAGGCCTGAAAAACAAGGACTGATGACAGTAGTGTCACACACTATGGGAGGATTGTGGCAGCTCTGCAATGGGGCATCTGAAATAGTCATCGTGGCAGGCCTGTCATCGCAGGGTGACTTCGAATCCTGCTTTTCAGGTGTTCCAGTTGTTATCTGTGATTATGAATAGATTTCATGCCTGTGCAAATGAAGTGGGAGTGTGCAAAATGTACAGTGCAGGTAGGTGACTCTGACTTCCAGCGTTTTGTTCCTGTGTACATCCTTGTGCACCAGTATAGGTCACTTTCCAGTTCAGTGATAACCTGATAAAGAGTTCCAGGCCTTGCTCAGAAGTAAACTCAGAGCATCATCCCATGTCCAGTTAGTTGTTTGGTTTTTTTTAAGGCTGTTGGCAACAGAGAGAACTATGCTGTAGCTGTCCAGCCACATGGAAGAGAGTTTAAGCTCATTTTGCTTTCGCTGCCAAAGTATGGAGTTTGGACCAGTGAGAAAGAGGTAGAAGGTTTCACACATTACTAGCCATTTCTCACAACTGTCCAGTCCCTGTTCCTGTAAATCAGCAAATCACTCCAAATTTTTTGTTTGTTTCTTTGCACAAAATTAAAATCCATATTGTAATCTTGGGTATAAATGAGGAAACAGAAATTAGTTCACAGCTGTCACCACGGAGCAAAATAAAGCCTCTTTCTTCCTGGGAAGAAAGTGTAAGAGGAGAGTATACATTTTATTTTCCTTTATATAATGAGATGCACTTTGGTACTAATCTTGGAACAAAAAGAAATCTCATAGAAGTCCAGAAAAGCTGTCTAAGTGAAAAATATAAAAACATAGTAATTACTGCTGTGGGTTCCAAAGGCATATGCTGCTCTTTGCAGGAAGTAGAACAGGATGTTTTGTCTTTCAAACACCATAAACGTGCTTCAGTGTTCATAGTTTTAAGGAAGTATTACATATATATTTGGGAAAATGTGGAGCAACAAAACAAAATGTTGGCATAGGAATAGATTGCAAAAGTCCCTTGCTCTGAAGACATTGGTTTGTGTGTAACTTAATTCTACTGTGAATGGGGAACATCTGTCCCTTAATTCCATTGGTACCTGTAAGTAGTGCTGCTGAAGATCCTCAGTGTATGTGGTGATGTTCCCAGGTTCGTATTGCTGCCAACTAAATACTTTTGTACTAATTACCTGAGGCAGGTAATTCTAACAATTACAGGTGGCTTTTGATCTGAATCCTGATAAGTAGAGTCATTATGGAACAGTACTTACCTATCACCAGTGTGGAGGCACCTGTGTTGGTGAATGCTGGTGCTAGGGATGAGGTCTCACCAGCTCCGATTGCCATGACACCCGGCAGTGATGCCATGATAAGGTTTTGAGTTTGCTGGCTCAGCGTGTGTGGATTTTGCTCTAAGCTGTGCAGGGCAGTCAGGGTGCTGACAGGTGGGAGAGTTCCTCCGGGAGCTGAGGCCTGTGGGAAAGGAGGGCTGTGAAAATGCCATCTGCACAAGGTTGAGCATGGCGAGTCCCAAAGCTGTGATAAACATTCTTCTCCCTCTTCCTGCCTGCTCTGACCACTTGCAATCTCAAAAGACTTCACTCTTGCTTGTCTGTGGTTTTCCTGTGCTCATCAATTAACTAGCAAAGGTCAGCTGTTGAAATACTAAGAATAAATCCTTGCTATTTTAGTTTTCATATTTGAGAAATCATAAGGGTTTTGCAAACAAGAATTAAGATTAGTCCCACTGCGTTCTCTGTAGGGAAAGTTTAGCTTCTGTTTTACAGTTGAGGGCAGAAGACAATGTTCAGAGAAATTGAGGAGCTCAGGTAATTTGACATAATAATTTTAGCTGCAGAGTTCAGCACAGAATCCCGGAGTTGTTATTTTCTTGTTCCTCTTTTCCTCTGAGAAATGCCTGTTATTTCCCTTTCTCCCAGCAAGTGTCTTTTAGTGGCCAGTGAGATTTTAAAGGAGTTGCTGAAAAGTTTCAGTAAACCTTTTCCTAATACAGTCCTGTCCTTCAGGCCGCATGACCTGGCAGTTCCTTGCTGTTAGAGAGGAAATCTACCTGGTAGGTCGAACAGGACTGTTCTGTGCTTGGGTGTCTTGCTGATTCAGTCTGTCCTTGAGTCACTGAAGAAATGTAGTAACTTGAATGTTTTCTCAGCCTCTACAATGAGCCATGTAACCTGTGTCTATGCTCTAATGGGGTTTTGAATTTGCAAGACACTTTGGAGACCTGTAGTTGAAGTACTGTGGAACAGCAAAATAGCATTCTAATAACTTGGCTGCTAGAGAAAGTTCAATGCTTTATATTTTACTTTTTTTTTTTCTCCCCTCAGACAAAATGCTGTAAGGAATCTTTAAGTGTAAGCACCCACAGATTAAACAGTGGGACAAATTTTAGAAGACAGCTGTAGAAGACTTTCAGCATCTCATGAAATACTTCTTTTCTTCAGGAAGAGACCAGAAAGCCAGCAAAGTGAGTGACTGCTGAGATTGAAATCATACTCATTTATAGTGAACTTAACTTTGCCTCAGGCCAGGGAGCACTAGTGCAAAGTTCTGCCGACTGTTTCCCTGTAAGCACGGGAACATGTGCAAACTGGAAATGATCAGTCATGTAGTTCTGGTGCTTTATTGCTGATTATGTGGGAAGAGGTGTAGCCGAATCTCAAAAGGAAATTTGCTTTGAGAATGCAGATGCTACAATCTAGATATCCAGTAAGTGTCTCAATGGTATGTGCTGCATACAGGCTGTTGGGCTCAGTTTTTCCAGGTAAGATAGATCTAAGTATGGGTCTCTCTTCTGTTAATCCCATTGGTGTCTGATCAACTATCTTGAGATGTGTAGTGCTCAAATAAGAGTTAGAGATGAGATGATGAAACTCTCACTGGGGAAAGGAAAGAACAGGGTTTTCTGGGAGGAAGGAAATAATATACCTTGAGCTCGGGGCTGGTTTGTTTTTTTTTTCAAAATAGAATTCTTTGATAGTAGGGAAATAGCTATACTTTTTGCTTTCATGCTCTGATATCCACCTTCACCAGCAGTCTAGAGAGCACATGTATGTCAGGACTGATCATGTTACACACTCAGTGCAAAGTATCTGTGTAATATCTCTATAAGAAGGTGGTTTTAAGAGTATTCTAGGAAAAACTACTACTTAATGGTCCATATTGTGACCAGAGGCAGTGGACCTGATATCCTCCAGTCACCAGAACTTAAGTATACATCACTTACCAGCTTACTGTCTGTGCTCAGTAGGTTCTGGCTGGGCTCCAGTCCAGGGGGAGAAACCTGATGCAGGATGGTTTGGGTGGTCACCATGGAGCTGTTCCCGTGGTGGTTGCTGCTGGAGGACTCTGCCTCGCTGGCTGACTGCTGGTTGTACCTCACTCCTGCAGCACAACAGGAGAGAAACTGGTAGTCAAAAATGAGAAACTGAGAAGTTTTGGCAAGCGCTAAATTCAGTTTCCTTTGCAGGCGTTTGCCTTTAGGTCTGTGAGGCAGAGACAAGGTGGGTAGCAGGGAGACCAGCAGCACAGGCATTCTCAGCACCCTGCCCTGGCTTTCCTCTGAGACTTGGCACAACTGCTTCCTCAAATACTGACTTTAAGGTACGGCTGTGTGCGCTGCAGGGAGCAAGCAGGGTTCATGAGAAACCATCCCTCTGAATCTGAGTGTAGAGAAGAGAGATTCTCAGTGAGATCACCTCTTCCCAGAGTGAGAGCAATTACCAGCTCTGGACTATGAAGCTGAAAGCTCTGCTCTTTTTAGATGGTGAATGACCTCTCCTGATGCCTGAAAACTTGGAGTGGGATGGTTCTGATATGTACTGGAAAGAGTAGGAAGTGCGTACATGAGTGAAAGGATACAGGGCTGACTTGTGATGGCAGCCAGTGGATGACTCCTTGAAAGGGGATTACTGCCTGTCAGCTGTGGGGGAGTGCAGGATGTCAAAATAAGTGAGGAGATTTGGCTGAAAACTTTGTTACTGCACTTCATGTCACCCTTGTTTTTCCAGTCACGCCTCTCATTCAGAGACATGATCTCCATTGCTGGTGCTCTTTCCTTGTATCAAGTCTGCTTTTTCTGTCTCTAAATTCACTTCCTAAAGGACTGGACTTGGGAGATAGTTTTGGTGACTGAGTTTGGGTAGGTTCACCCATGTCTCTTTCGGATCTCCCTCTGGTTTTTCCTTACCGTGAACTTTACTGGGTGAGAGAGCAGATGGTGGCTGGAGGGAGGAAGAGTTGTGAGGAGTTAGAGGGGTCGCAGAGGTGGGCTGTGGTCCACTGAAGGTGTCCATGGCCAGCTTGTGCCGGAAAGCCTCCTCCTTCCTGCGATTGGCAAACCAGTTGTAAACTCTGACCTCTGTCACCAGGTTCGAGCCCAGTCCCTGGGCCTGGGATGGGGAAACGCCTCTCTGAATACACTCTGCTCTGTTGGGGGAAAGCATAAGAAGAGCCTTGCTGAGCTGGGTTGAGTCAGACAGAGTAAGTGCAGAGCCCCAAAGTGGCTGTGGTCGGGCGCACTGCATGAAAGGATCCTGCCGGGCATGGCAAGATGTGAGGCGTTACTGATCCTTTGTGAACAGTGAATGCTGAGTTGTGGCGTTTCATTCAAACGTGGCTGGCGTCAGTGAATAGAATAGAATCATTAAGGTTGGAAGTGACCTCAAGGATCATCTAGTCCAACCATCCCCCCACCACCTATTACCCACTAAACCACGTCCCTAAGTACCATATCTAACCTTTCCTTAAACACCCTCAGGGATGGTGACTCCACCACCTCCCTGGGCAACCCGTTCCAATGCCCGACCACCCTTTGCGAGAAAAACCTTCTCATCTCCAACCTGAACCTCCTCCTGGCGCAACTTGCAGCCATTTCCCCTTGTCCTGTCACTAGTTATCTGCGAGAAGAGGCCAACCCCCAGCTCACCACAACTCCCTTTCAGGTAGTTGTAGAGGGCAATAAGGTCTGCCCTGAGCCTCCTCTTCTCCAGACTAAACAAGCCCAGTTCCTTCAGCCGCTCCTCATAAGACCTGTGCTCCAGCCCCTTCACCAGTTTCGTTGCCCTTCTCTGGACACGCTCCAGGGCTTCGATGTCTTTCTTGTGGTGAGGGGCCCAAAACTGGACACAGTACTCGAGGTGCGGCCTCACCAGGGCTGAGTACAGGGGGACAATCACCTCCCTGTTCCTGCTGGCTACACTATTCCTGATACAGGCCAGGATGCCGTTGGCCTTCTTGGCCACCTGGGCACACTGCCGGCTCATGTCCAGGCGAGCATCAATCAGCACTCCCAGGTCCTTTTCCTCTACACAGCTTTCCAGCCACCCCGCTCCCAGCCTGTAGCGCTGCCTGGGGTTGTTGTGGCCAAAGTGCAGGACCCGGCACTTTGCCACATTAAACCTCATCCCGTTGGCCTCAGCCCAGCGATCCAACCTGTCCAGGTCCCTCTGCAGAGCCATCCTACCCTCCGGCAGATCGACACTTCCCCCCAACTTGGTGTCGTCTGCAAACTTACTGAGGGTGCACTCAATTCCCTCATCCAAATCATCAACAAAGATGTTGAACAGGATGGGCCCCAGCACCGACCCCTGGGGCACACCACTCACGACCGGTCGCCAGTTGGATTTGACTCCATTCACCACCACTCTCTGGGCCCGGCCATCCAGCCAATTATGAACCCAGCGAAGAGTGTACCTGTCCAGACCATGGGCCGCCAGCTTCTCCAGGAGAATGCTGTGGGAGACCGTGTCAAAGGCTTTGCTGAAGTCTAGGTAGACTACATCAACAGCCTTTCCCTCATCCACCAGGCAGGTCACCTGGTTGTAGAAAGAGATGAGGTTGGTCAGGCAGGACTTGCCTTTCACAAACCCATGCTGGCTGGGCCTGATCCCCCGGTTGTCACGGACATGGCACGTGATTGTCCTCAAGATGACCTGCTCCATCACCTTCCCTGGCACCGAGGTCAGGCTGACAGGCCTGTAGTTCCCCGGATCCTCCTTACGACCCTTCTTATGGATGGGTGTCACATTAGCAAGCCTCCAGTCATCTGGGACCTCTCCCGTCAACCATGACCGCTGATAGATGATGGAGAGCGGCTCGGCAATCACATCCGCCAGCTCCCTCAGCACCCTCGGGTGGATTCCATCCGGCCCCATGGACTTGTGGCAGTCCAGGTGAACAGTCCAGGCAGTCCAGTGGTGACATCCACCGCTGTACCGCTAGCCTGCCTTCAGAGGCTCTAGCAAACACCAAGAACACAGAGAGGCCCTGCCCTGCCCCTCTTCCTCAAAGCCAGACACCCATCTTTACCTGTTGCATTCTTCCACCAGTGCCTCTCTTTCTTCTTTGCTGGGGTTTTTCTGTCTCTCATAGGCTTGGAACAGGATCTGCTGTGAGGCAGGACCCCACTTAAAGCGGTTTCTTCTTCCCTTCTTGGTGGGGAGGTCATCTCCCATGGGCTCTTCTGTCAGGATACCCTGGCCAGCATGTGTGAATTCTGCAGACACAAAGTAGCAAGAGAATTTGCTTTCTGGAAGCGTTTCCAATAGTTCCATTTATTTTGGTGCCTCACAAGCCCAGTGCAACTTACCCTTGGAGAATATCTCATACAAGACTAAGGGAATCTAAATGGGCCGGAAATCAAGTTCCATAATCCACTAAACCTGATGTTCCTAGCAGGACCATACTTACCTGTCTTTTCTCTTGCATGCATTGCATCTCTGCTCCCACCGTGGAGTGGCAAAAGCAAATGCAGCTGAGTTTAGAGTAAGCATGACTGGAGTCCTGCTTTCCAAAACCATCCAAAGGCCAAATGTCTCCTTTTACTTGCAACCCACCAATACAAAATTAAATAAGACAGATTCCAGACAGGCTTATTAATGTAGAAGTGCTCGCTGTGGGCAGGTGTTCCCAGTGGGTGCCTGTAACAAAGGGGCCTAAAGGGTGTGAGGTAATAGCTCACAGTGGTTTTTTGCAGCGAATGCAGCAGCCTGCTGCTTTTTGCAGTGAGAGGAACTGGTGCTTTATCTGAAATTGTAAAAGCATAGTTCTTGGGCAGAAATTCTGTCTCTGTCTACTACATTGCTTTAGTCTGAGGATGGATGCAGAACTCTAACTGCAGATAGAGAGTATTAGTTTCCCTCTCTCTTGCCAAAGTGAGGGTGGGGTGGGTGACTGCAGGCTGCTTCACGAGGGAGTGTTTCCCCATGTACTGTTTGGTTCACCTCACCACTGAATACTGACCTAGACTTCTCTAAGCTTCTTGCTAAGAGTGGCTTTTCCTTCCGCTTTGCCGTGGTAAAAACGGGGAGTAAGGATTAGCAAGGGAGATCAGAGGCCTTCATGAAATTGAGAAAGGAGAACAGTTGTTGCCATACTTACGCTGAGCCACCTCTCGCTGCTTGCGGACATACCAGGTGTAGAGGGCTGCCCTTTTTTGGGTCTTCATGGGAGTGCCCTTGTTGAGGTGTTGTGAGAGGTGAGATTGGTTCAGACCAGTAGTGTCCACCACCTCACGCTGAGGGATGTTGTGCTGCTGGAGGTAGGATTTCACCATCTTTGCTACTCGCCAGGGATCCTCTCTGGAAGGAGCAGAAAACGCATCTCGGGAGAGAGAGATCTAGCACCGATCACACAGCAGAGCTGGATTCCAAGTAAGTGCACTAATACCTCCTGAGGTGCACCCTGCATGTCAGCTATCACCGTTGTGTTTGGTGAGACCAGAGTGCTAAGTGGCTGCATAAAGGAAAGCTGTTCCTCCGTGTGGTACCTTGTTCAGTTTTGATTCTGCCCTCAGAGTAAAAACTGTATGGTGTTTGAAATGAAGTGCAAAAGATGTATCACTAGCTCCCTTTAAACTTTTCTTTGTAAACACTTTGATCTCCCCTTAGAAGGGGACTCTTTGGTTATGAAGGGAACTTCCCAAGATGTGGGCATAGTCTTTGCTGCCTGTGCTCATTTGGATGCAGGGTTTTGGCCTGTTCCGTCAAGGCATCTGTAAATCATAGAAAGTGCTGACCAGAGATGTGAGCAAGGGACAGACCTTTCTGCTGGAAAGTAAGGTTAATTTAAAGCATTCTTCCTGGAAGTGGTGTTGCATTTCAGTATTCAGTTGGATGT
>VWZZ01001440.1:360680-375874 GCA_013399095.1 Psophia crepitans | reverse complement strand
TCCCCCCCCCCCCCCGACTTGACATCTCTCTCTCCTTTCCCTACACAGCTTTTCTTCTCTATCCCCCTTTCTTTAAGGCATAAGCGCTTAGGGCAGATATCCTTAATTTTTCAAGGCAGATTCATTGTGATACTAGGCTGAATCTAGCTCATGCCCTGATTCTAGTCCAGGTTGGGTTGCCTGGCAGTGCCTGTCACTTTCAAGAAATGAAAACAAGCTTGATTTCATCATACTGTCATGTGACAGCTATGTATGCATATGTATACACCAAGTCACCCAGGATTTTGTTCTTACACATCTGCTACGTGTTATTCAAACACTGATTCACATCCAGATCCACTCAAGCTTCTAAATGCATTAAAGAACAGCAGGCAAACCACTAATTCCTCCTATCGCCACCATCCTTTGGGGTAGCAGTGGAGGGAATAGACCTATTTGAGACCTACTCACATAGCTTAAAAAGCTAATCTGATTCAGGTTTTCATCATGAATGTCAATCTCTGATTTTTAGGATCTCTTATTAGAATATCCATGAAGGTTCCTAAGGAAAATAGAGAAAATGTAACTCTGCCTTCTTTGTGGGTATTGATTTCACCAGAGCTGAAAATCACTGTAGAAAAGAAATAAAGATGTGAAACGAGGCAGTCTAGATCCAAACAGTGCAGGAGCCTCTCTACAGGAAAAAACTTTGATTCAGTTTTAACAAAGAACATTTCTACGTGAAATGTCTGGTGGAAATGGTTTGCGTGCTGTTGGAATACACTGGCGTGGCATCCAACGGCAGCATCAAAGCAACAGCGGGGCGGGGTGGGGGGAAGGTACCTAGGATTGTGCAGAAACTGTCACAAGAACACGCAGGGCTGAGCAACAGGCACCAACCCAACCGTACTGCTCGTTGCTTTGTTGACTCAGGAGGTTGCCAGAGGCTGCAAAGTGATAAGGAGGACAAAGTCCACACCTGTTCTCTCAGTACAAACACCCTTATCTCTGTTCCCCTGCAGCCTCTCTCGCAGCGGCTGGATAGTCCAAGTCGCAAGCTCTGCTGCAGTTAAAGTGTGACAGAGGCAGTATCAGTTACAGATTTCTGGAGAACCTGCTTTCTTAAAACAGGAACACTTGTTTGTCTTTTTACCATGGGACACTTGCTATAGCGGCTTCAACTTTCTAGCTTATTCCCTTAACTATCTTTGTCTTTCAAAAGCCACAAATTGAGCTGAACTTATGAAATATTTTGTTTCCTCAGCCTGTTGGCTTTTTTGGGGTGGTTTTGGTGTGGTTGTTTTTTTTTTTCCTGCTGTCCAAGCCCAGGACCAATCTCCTCCCTTTGCATTTGTGATAGTCTAACGAGCACCTGCACCCTGAATTCATTATACAAGTCCCTGTGTAAAGGAGAAAAGGCTCTGTCTTGGAACATCTCGTCTCTTAGATTTGAGTTCTGGCTCAGATGGGAAGAAGGAGGACTCTGTTACCACTGATGGAAACTTCTGTTACATGTTGATTTCCTTCCTGCACCCCAATCACAAGTCACTTTTGTCTCCCCTGTTGAAATCCTCCCTCCTTTATGGTAGCAATAAAGCAGGAAGTATCTGTGAGTCTCTTCTCATAGTGGTTAAAGCCCTGTGTTTTTTCTGTCGTCTTCTGAGACAGAAGCAGGGAGCTTTAAGGCAAAACACTGAAGTAAAATCTTAGTACCATATGATTTCATAGGACAGTGGTATGAAATCCTAGCTACTCTTTATGTTGTCACGGCACAGGCTGTAGTATCAATGCAGCATTCCTTTAGGCCTAAGGCTACATCACTGAACAAGTGATGGCAGTTGGTCAGCTGAACTCTTGTTTGAACCGTTGCTCAAATACACAGTTCCACCTGCAAAACCTTCACCATTAACTAAGACATCATTAGTTGAAACCTTCACTCTTTCACTGGTGGTGATACTGTCGTTGACTGTCAGAGGGTAGGATTTAATCCCAAATCTAGTTCTTCTGTTTGTGGTTGCACTAAAATCTCAGTTGCTTCAGTGAGTCAGAAGTGCAGAAATGGGTCTCCCTTGCTCAAGCTTTCCTACTCTCTCTCTCTAAGCCTGTATTCTGCTTTCTAGCTCCCTCTTCTCCCCAGTTTCAAGTCGTCTCCCCATTCCTCTCTTGTTCTCCAAGGTCTAACCTGTCTCCAAATTCTTCTCGCTCAGTTTTTACTTCCTTCTTCCTAAGCTGTGCTCTCCTGCTGTCAGTTGCTTATTGCTGTCTGAGCATAGCCCCTTTCCCTGGCTCATCTCAACCACAGGGGCCTGGGTCCTCTGTCCATGCCAGCTTCCCATTTTCTTAGTTCTGAGGTCACTTTTTAAGGGCGTTTTCACCTCCCTTTTGTTACCTGAACAATAAGTAACCCAGGTAGTTAGTTATAAACTCAAAGGGAACAAGAGGCTGGTTGATAATTTATAGCAACATCTCAAATTTAAATGGAAAGTAAATATCAAGTTGTTAGCATTAAAGAAAACCCATTCCAGAGAGCTAGAGATGTAACATTCAGGGGACCTTCTCCTTCCTTCACTCTTCTCGACTTTTCTCTTTTCCTTTGTTCC
Source organism: Psophia crepitans (assembly GCA_013399095.1). Classification (NCBI taxonomy): domain Eukaryota; kingdom Metazoa; phylum Chordata; class Aves; order Gruiformes; family Psophiidae; genus Psophia; species Psophia crepitans. The sequence continues at coordinate 373,295 of VWZZ01001440.1, read as the reverse complement.
TTTCTTTCCCCTCCTCTTCCTCATTCTCTCTGTCTCTCCTTCTTTCCTATTCTTAGGCAAGAGAAGCCTTCATTTCCCTGAGGTGGGTTCTGAATTGCTGCTTTGGACCAGACCTTGCTTAAACACAGGTTCAGAGCTGTGAAGTACTCAGGACCATCCTCTGGCCCTTTCCTCTGGAGCCTGCTAGACAACCTTCACGGATGTCAGTGCACAGCCTGGAGCCGGGCTAGGCAGAGAGCAGGGAAGGTAAGACCATCCCGGCAGGGTTCCTTTCTATTGAACTTGGCCTGGTTTGCCTCATCTTGGTTTATATGTGGAAATGAAAGGGGTGTGGCAGCTTCATCTCCAGGTTCCCCAGATAGAGCTGTTCTGAGACACTGCTTACATGGGGAAAAGACTGAACCTTTATGATATCTTTGTTTCCTTTTTTTTTCCTCATGGAAAACATGCTTTTATCCCTGCCTCCAGGGGAAATCTATTGCTTATCTCAATTTCTCTTTCCTAATGGAATTTCACCCCTTGCCCTACAGGTGAATTGTTGCTGTACCTCTCTCCGTTTGCTGTACCTGTGGTATGATCTGTCCCTTCCCCCAAGGTAGCCTCTTTCTTGCTTTCTACTCTAGGGAGTATCTGGGGAGTATCTGGGGATTACCCCACACAGCTCCATCTCCTACTGAGTCATTTATTCTTTCTTATAGATGCCATTTGTTTTCTGTGTGGAGTGATATGGAAAGAATATTTTTATTCAAACTGTACATCTATGGAGGATCAGTGAGACAGATTAAGGGACAAAATTAAATTATGTTAATTCCTCATTAGAGAAACCTTCCTCTGAACTGCCTTTAGCATTTTTTTTTTCCTGTAGGGACAAAATCTTCTCAATACACCCACACAACTGGGAGCACCTGTGGGTATCTTCTCTACATCCTGTTTTATTCAGCTTTGACGAGTGCTTTCCAAACTGTGGTTTCAACTTTAGTGGTCCTGTGAGGACATACTTAGTCTCTTGGTGCTGTAATTTTCCTGTCCAGCTCCTGGAAAGCCTAGCAATGGACACTTTCCTGATTCTACTCTATAAGCAATGGCTGCAGTCACCACAAAGACTTTCATGTGTCACTTAATATCTGCCCACAAGTCAATCTCTCTGTTAAAATGTGGTCTACAGTATTAGACCAGGAATTGTTAATAATGCCCAAAGAGGCTTCTGCCCAAAGGCAGAATGCCTCCATCTGGTTTCTGGATTTGAAATCCTTGTGTAGATGCTGAAATAGCTTTGCAAGCATTGAAGTTTTACTGGAAATCTCTGGGCATGGAGAGTCTTGCCTGCCTTCCTTTTACCTATTGCTGGGTAATTTCTATTACAGACTGTGCTGCCCTGTCTTACAATATTTATAATACTATTTTAAGGACGTTACCTTTAGGCATCTATTAATGGAAAGGTTTGTTCCTAAAACCAAAAAAGTTTATTAATAGGTAACAACTGCTTACATATTATCAAACCCTGATACTAGTTCAGCTGCTTTGAATAGATTCTCAGACATAGAGCTGCTTTTTTTTAATCTTTGACCAGAAATTTGAAACATGTCAGGGTTTTTTGTGTTCATTCTACTTAAACTATTTTTGATCTATTATATTCCTCCATAACTACACTTGTAACTTCTTGCTGAAACTGAGGCTTCTGGTCCCCTCATACTGCCCTCAGCAGCAGTGAATTGCTCTGTGCTGTGATATGGGGGACTGATGAAAGAAAACTCTCATGTTTCAGAATAAAGCTTTGCAATTAAGACCCAGCGTGAGGCTTAGGAGATCCTTGTTCTTGCCCAGTCCCCTCTGCACTTTCCTAGGGGTTTAGGCAGGTCACAGAATCTCTGTGTACCTCAGTTCCCATTTGTTAAATGGGAATGCTGCTCAACTGACTAGAGAGAGATGTGAGGCTGTTCATCAGAAAGCATTAATGTCACAGGTTTCCAAGAGAGGTAAGGCTGTTGTGCTGAGGCTGATAGTAAGTACAGGAAAGGCTGGCAGCAAGCTCCTAGAAAGGCAGGGAGGATCAGAAACCAGAATTCATGCTGAAGTGAGGGTGGCAGGAAGAATTCCCTCCATCCGTGTGTCTGTCTTAGATCACGGCGGATGGTACTTCAGCCCTGCTTCGCCCATTCATTACACAAAATGGGACAAAGCCAGGTGCTCTTCTTCAACTTCTATGGCTTCCTTTGTGGAGAGATACCCGATAAGCCATCGGAAGTTAATGATCAAAAAGCTTATCAGGGTCTTTTCATCTATAAATTTATAAGACAAAAGAGAAATAATAAAGCCATTGGATAATTAGTAACTAGCCAGGGCCCGCCCGGTGCCACTGGGCTCAAACTACCCCAAGACCTGTACGCAGACTCAGGAAGATGAGAAGGAGACAAGAATCAGGGGAAGAAAAAGAGTGGAAGGGAGAGAGAGAATTAGCCAAGAAGACAACAAAATGGGAGGAAAAGTAGCAGAGACGAAAGTGAGGAGAGAAGGGAAGGACCTAAAAAGAATGGGAAAGAGATAAAGGGACCAGAGGAGACTGAAAGATGTGACAGAGCTGGAAGTGGGGAAGAGAGGAGAGACATGCAGGGCTGGAAAGAAGACTGAATTATTGGGAATGTTTTCCCCACCCAGGTAAGAGCTGATCCAGTGGATTTTTCCTGTTGGGTACTGCAGAGTCATCAACTCTCAATCTGCCAGGGAGCTTTCTTCTCCTAAGTACTTACAGTGAATGCTAGCTCCTGTCATGCTGTCTTTCTGGTTCTGCCTTTTGTGGTAGGATTTGATGTTGGCTTCTTGTTGTTACATTGTATGTTAATTTCCTTTGCGCACGAAAGGGAGTGATCAGAAAGACTTAGAAATTCTCTGAATGAATTTTCATTTTAGTGAAGATTGTAAGTGTCAGCGCAGGATTTTGCTGTGTCTTTTTGTCTTCTGTCAGCTTGTCGTTTCAAAATATCCCCCAAACAGGCAGGCATGAGTCTGTTCCTGTTGTGAAAGATAGGTTGGGTGGACCTGATCATTGCTTGGACAAACCTCTTAGGTTGCTCACAGGAATTGTATCCCAGCAAGAATCCCAAATGGGAATCCTGGTGAATGTTTCTCTGAGTCTGTAATGAGGCTTATTGGTTTGGAGAACTTTACTGTCTTTTAATTTCAAAAATGCTTGTATGCAAAGGCAAATTTGTGTGGCAGTAAAAGCTGTAATTGCTGCTGCATATGTACTTTGTAATTGTGACAGGCAATGGATGGTAGAATAGTGTTCTGCCCAGGTTTTAACATCTGCGTGTACTTAGTGTGTGTTCTTTCTACAAGAAAAATCGCCACTGAAGTCAGGAGAACTTTGCACTCTCAAGAATGACAAGAACAAGTTCTCTTCGTTTTTCTTTTACCAATAATCTGTAGCAAAACCCAGTAAAATTAACAATATTAATCTTCTTGCATATAGCAGGGAACATTTACAACTTCACTTTTCTGTACATCCTCAGGCAAATATAGCACCAGTTAAGAGTGATCAGATTTTTTCTTTATTTTTTTCTCCCCTGATGACTGAAATTGTAAATCCTATTAAAAATTTAAATCCAATATTCAGAGAGATGCAAGTTATACAGGCCTCAGACTGTTCTGAAGCCAGATGATATAAGCACTTCAAATACGTAATCAGGTTCCATGGATCCTTTCATGCATTTTATGTGAGATGAAAGGAAAGTCTGAGCATTTATAAAGAATTTTGGGGGTATTTTGGGCTGCTAGTGAATACCAGGGACACTGAGCGGAAGGGGAAAAGAAAAGAGATTTAGAGGGAAGAGTGCAAGAAAGCAGCAAAGAAGAGCAGCAAATCTGTCCTTACTGTAATAGTCTGTCCACCACAGTCTTCTGGTGAGCAGCCTCCTCAGGGCTCAAGTTTTCCAGCTCCTTCATTATTGGAGGGGTAAATTCTTCCCCGTCATCAGAGGTTTCATCTTCCGATAACCTGGACTCCCCCATTCCGTTGGGGAGGTTGGGGATGTCAGGACACGGTTCCCCTTTCTCTGTCTGGAGGGCATTGATAGCGCGCTGACTTTCAGTCTGGAGCACGTAGGGTTCCACTTCGCTCAGTGCCTTGATGAGGGTCTCCTTGGTTAGCCCCGACTCCAGCAGCGCTCCCAGCAGCTCCACTTGAAGATGACTCAGCTTTGAGACCATGGTCTTCAGGCTGGTGTCTCTTGGGTTTGAATTTCGGGTTATCCTGCTTCCAGTTTCCCTACACCATGTTCCTGAGGTAGCACGCCCGACTGTCAGGAGAGTGGGCACGGCACAGCCTCCCGCCTTTACGCCCCCCCCCAAAAAACAAAATACAAAATTGAGCCACTTCAGACCCCCCACAACTGTCCTGAGCCAGTGCTGATAAAGGGACCCTTGCCTATCTGTTTACATTGGAGCAATGTAAATTCTCCAAGGTTCATATTTATCTGTGTGCTTAGCAAGTTACTGAACTTTGGACTTCAGCACTGCAGCAGCAGTTCACAAAGTGCAGAGGGAGAGAAAGCAGGGGGAGGGGGAAAGGGAGGGAAGCAGAAGAGAGAAGGAGAGTAAAATGAAGGGATAGATGGTCTGCAGTATAGAACAGTAAAGTAGGCTATGGAAAGAAAACTAGGAAAATGAGGATGAATAAATGTGGCTTATTTCTGGCCCCATTAGTTTTAGAGAAGGAAGGAGGTGGACTACCCGAAAAGAAGAGGTGCATTTGGCGCTGCGCGGTTTCAAAGGTGCTGCTGTTGGAAGATTGCGGCTGTGGTGAGATTCAGCCAGTCTCAGCCACCACCAAAGGCTTTGGGCTGAGAGGAAGCTGCACTGACAGCTTCACTAGCCCTTGTGCAACCCCCAGCAGAGAAGTGTGGCCAGCGGGTTTAGATGAATGTTCCCAAGACTCACAGGATGTTCTGGAGCTCCAGCTGACTTCTGTAGCAGGGCATCAAGTGTTAAATGAACATTTTGCTTCTGGCTTTGGCTTGCTGTGTATCTTGATGTGCAAATACTAGTACCTCCATTATAATGTGCTATGTTTATTGCTTAATTGAGGAGCAGTGTACCTGCATAATTTGGGGGATTACAGGGTTTGCACCACTCAGTTTGTGATTCAGGCAGATGGTGAGGAATAGCCCTGGGTGTTGGTTCATGCTGAAAGTCCCTGCGCTATCACCCATTGCACTGCTGCTTTTGAGGAGTGCTCTGGGCAGGCTTGTGGTTCCTATCATCTACCTCTGTCCCTCCTTGATACCAGCCCTGCTCTAAGGTTCTGTTCCCACCTGTTAGGTGACTTCCTAAAACATGCTTACCAGCTTGGCTGCAGTCACTTAGTGCAGTTCTCAGGAAGTCTTTATGACTAGATTGTCTTTTCTGGTCTCAAAAGATATGAATGAATCTATCTACTTTGAGTGGCTAAATTAGGGAGTAACTTGATGTGCACATGTGGACTTGATGCATGAGCACCTCATGCGAATGATTCCTTGTGTGGTCAAGAGAAGACATTTAAAACTGTTGTCTCAATGGAGGTTTCCTGGGGGCAGCTACCTGTCTCTTCACTCCCATCAAGCCCAGGCTCAGAGGGGCCTAGTAGGACTGTTCCCAAACTCAGTGATGGCCCAAGACAATGCTGCAGAGTGACCTTGGCCCCTGTTGTCCCTTTGTGCGCAGCATTAGCCATGCTCTCGAGGCTTAGGCAACAACATGCTAGGTCAGCAGCTGAGGGACGCTGCTCCTTTGGAGACTGGACTCCCTCCTCCCTGCAGGCAGAGGGCTGCTGGGTTGACCCTTCCAACCAGGACTGTTGTTAACTGTTAGCTTTTCTTTCAGATGGTGTCTGCACCCAGAGTACCAGCTCCCCTCTCTGCAGTGAGTTAAAAAAGCTCAGATGGATTCAAACGGCTTTCTTTTGCGTGGCTGAGAAGAAGGAACAATTTGGAGTCCATGTAAAAACATTTAATGTAAGAAATTTTCATGTTAATGTTAATGTAAAAAGACATTTTTAGCTTCTAAAGATTTTTCTTGTCATAATCTTAATAAAGAGTATTTAAAGAATGGTGACCTTTTTTGGCATTGTCCTATTAATGTTTTCATACAATTTCCATACATTTTACTACTTTATTAGTTTTCATTATTTCTGCACACACACCCCCCCCCGGTAGACATGTCAGTAATACTGGCTGATAACAGTAATAGCAGTAATAGTCCATTGTAATTACAGCATACAAGCATGACATACAGTTTCTGCATGATATGTCCTTACAATTCAAGGACTTTGCAAACAGAGACAACAGATTGTGGGCCTCCTGCAATATGTGACAGGGGAGATGCTGTCATACTGTATTGCTTGTTTTTGTCTCTCTGGCATGGTGATTTCTTTTACCTAAACTACGATGGAAAATATTAGCATTGTTTTTGTTTAAAAGATTGTCCAGTCTATATTCTGTAAGTATATATACCCGTTGAATACCTGAGGGGGGGATCAGGACACAGACTGTTAAGTTTAGACAAGGAACAGCAATATTTGTCAAGGGAAACTGTAAAGAGAATAAAACATAGCAACAAATTATCTATGTTGTGTGGTTTCGAGGATTTCTCACCCAGGACCCAGGAGTCCTCTTGCTGTTGCTTCCCTTGAAGACCTTCAGCTGCAGACTTTTTAAAACAGTCTGTCTTGAAACCAGTGAACTTTGAAGTCTATAAAAACACAAATTAACATTTGTTTGTATGTTAGGACCTCACTGAATGCTACAACTGGATGCCATGTGGAGAATCTTTAGCTGAATATGGAAACCTTTCAAACACTGAGGAGGAGGTAAATATTCTCTGTTGCTTTATCCTGAAGGGCTTTATCCGTTGGTCTGTTAGAATTGTCCATTTAACTGTAGGAGCCTGGACAATTAACAAAACAAGAAGTAAACTTCTACATGGTCAATTTTTACATTCACTACAACCTGCCAGACTCTGCTAGTGAGTGGTTCAGCACTCCATTAAGTATTTCAGGTTCTTCAGTGTAAAAAACCAGTGAGCTTTTCAGTGTTGCTTAAATCTTATAAATTGCTAGCAGTCAGACTGCACATTTGGGAAGCAGGAAGGAGAATCCCGCTGCAAATTAACCAGCACCCCTATTTTATACCCTAGCGCTAAGGATTGCAGTATCATATTTCTCAGATTATTACAAGTGCAGTTGTGAGGTAATAAGAATAGCAGAGGTCAAGGATGGAAGCTGCAAAGCTTTAACCAGCTAGATCGTAGTTCTAGTAGTAGAGCAAGAGCTAAATTGTAGTGTCCCAGAATCCAGACAGCATTCTCCTGTAAATGAATTGTACTCAGGGATTTTGCCTTGAGGATGAGTATTTGAAAGAAAAGGTCTCTGTTTTGCTATACCTATTTTCACCTATTACCAGTGCTTAGTATGTGTTGATTTCCTTAATTGCAACAATTTGCTGGGCCATGACTTGATTCTCAAGTCACCCTGACTAACCTGATCTTGCTAACTGTGATGGGGGAAACTTCGAAGTTTGAAGACACGGAGGGATACCTGCTTGTTTTTCTCGTGTTTGCAGTATGAAATTTTTTTTCCCCTGCAGAATTGCTTGGTTTTCCTTAGGTGTAATTAATATGGTGGTTGAGGCCCCTCAAACTCAGTGCTTCATTGACAAGATGTAAGCAGCTTTAGAACACTAAACTGGTCACCTTAATAGCAGGCTTACAAACAATGTTAGATTAAGAAATCAGTTTGGATGCAGATTAGAGAAATACATCAATGAGTAATCACAAGAAGTCTGACTTCTGTTTTATTTTAATGGCAAGTTTAATAAAGATTATTTAAACACATTCAGCTGCTTTGCATTGTCCTATGTACACTTAAATACAATTTGTGTGTTGTCTTTTATGATTTTCTTTTTTCCTCCTGAAGTACCAGATGGTTTTATAAAACTGTGCGACAGCTATCTTGGAAAATGCCAGGAACCCAGTTTTATAATATCCTTCCAGGCAAGGGTGGCTTGGGTTCCTCTAATGGAATTCTCATTTCTTGGTAAATAATAGTCTGTCTTGATTAACTGTTCCAATGTAATCCCTTCTTCCCTACATGTAATGAAATAGTTGAACTGTGGATTACTTAACATGGAGAACAACTGCATGAAAGTGTAAATGGGTAATACAATAGGAACATTATTTGTATTTTAGACTTATTGGCCTGTATTCTGCTTATTACACTAGGGCAAGATGACAGTAATAGATAGCGGAGTCCTGTGAACAGAATGGAAGGCAGAACAGACTCCCAAAGCCTGACTTCTTGTATCAACACCATTTTTACCTTACATGTTTTCATTTAGTGAATTTTATCCATTATTAAGCATATATGATGAAAAATACAGTAATTTGCTGGGATAAAGCCAGTTTAATGTGGCTTCAAAGAGCATCCAGAGAAGGAAAAAAAAAAACCCTAAATATATTTATGATAGAAGTGCTAGCAGAGGGAGCCTGTCTAGTTCCATGAATACTGTGGTAAAATTTCCATTTGCAAAAGAAACACAGAGAAATGGTTATTTTAATAATTCTTTACCATTTTACTGTTCTTCCTGCTGAGACTGCTAAATGCTTTATTGGCTTGAAAAACGTTAACAACATCCCCTCCTTGAAATGTGAGAACTGTTATTACAATGTTCACCCTTATTTCTATGGTTGGAGAAAAGCTGTGCAAGTACCAGAACTGATTATTATGTGTGTGTTGGGAGCTTAGTCCCAAATGACACACGGGAGCGTAAAAAATCTGAGATAATTGTCATTAATATGTTGTTTTCATAGGGTTGGATTTCAGCAATTTGTGCAAATCTCTAGTATCTCAGTTGGAAAGGACTCACTTGAATAGATGGCTTTAATGTTCTAAATGTATACCCATTTACATTTTAATTTAGTAGTCTTTGTTGTAAATGTGCGATTAGAATTGAAAATGTGATTTTTACAGAGAAGGAAGCTGTCTTTTTTCATTGCTGCCCCTTTCAGCAGTACATTCAGAAGCAGAACAACCAAAGCTTGCAGAGCCAGCTGGGGGGCAAGGCTACCTTTTGACTGAGATACTGCAGTAACTTCCCAAATTTCTCCTTACCACTGTATGCAGGATTCGGCTGCAATCAGACGAACAAACGTTTTTACTCTTTATCTCCAAAGACAACATTTGTTAAGCTTTGGGAGCCTCAGTTAAATGAGGCTAAGGTGCAGCAACCATTAAGAACTGGCCTGGACGCAGAGCTAGAAGGCAGGGTGTGATAATGCCGCAGGGCGTAATGGCTTTAAATTATAGGCTTGCTCTCTCCACAATTCCCCCTCCTGTATGGGGAAGGAGGATGGTGCCCTCCTTTCCCGGCATCTGTCCGTTCCCCAGTGACTTACTTGCTGTTTCTGCCATCAGGGTGAGGATGAGCTTGGAGAGCAGGAGCAGCTCTGGAGTTCAGTTAATGAAGGAGTTTCCCACTAGGTGGTAGTGAAGAGAACGGTGTCACGCCTACCACTCAGTGCACATTTCAATTATTTTTATCAAGGGGAACTCCACAAGGATCTTATGAGCAGAACAGCCTAGCATAGCTCTGAGCCGTACTGTCAAAACTGGATTTCTTGATATTATTTTTTTTTGCCTTCCCTTTCTGCTCATTTCCATGCTTTTTGTTCTTCCCAAAACCAAGCAAGGTTGACAACTATACCTGTCATGTCCTTTCCTTAAAGGTGAAGTGTCTACATGAAGCTACTCTGGTTCTCTTTCCACCTCCATTATAGCAGAATCAAGACATGGTTAGCTAAATGTCATCGAGTGACATTTAAGCAATTTGGAGGTGAGGACTCTTTGTAGCCAGTGCTTTAATCTGATTTTTCTCCACCACACTTGCCTCTGGGAGCTACCCTTCCAAACATAAAAAGAAAACCACCTTATTTTTGTTTGCTGCTAGTTTTGAAACACCTTGACAGATGTAAGTAACGCATCAGGCTACATCAAAGTTTCAGACAGAACAGGTATGTTGGAAGGACTTTGTAATGTCAGAGTAAACTGTCACTGAAATTCAGAGTAAAGCTCTCTTGTAGGTCCAAAGACAGTCTGTACAAAAGATATGCTCAGAAAATTATCTGGGGAATGCAAGCGGTGCTCCACTTTGCAGTAAGAGCAGATGCTGGGTCTGCAAGGAGGAATAAATTTCTCCTGTGAATTCATCCCACTGCTATCCTGTAATGATAGAGCAAGCTTGCAAAATGATTTAGTAGTCTAGTCACAAAGCCTGAGATGCTGAGAAAAATTATACTTTAATTGCTCATCAACTAGAAATCATTTGTGCCAAATCAATGTGCTGGAAATTTTGCAAGACTGAGAAATTGGAAGGTATTTCAATAAGGACACAAAGCAGGGATATAGTTGCATAGATACTATATCAGCTTTACATCCTCTTCTCAGGGAAAAAAAGCCTTTTTAATACCAAGACAAAGCTGAAGCACTGACTTATCTTTCCCTGCACTAATTTGAAAGGATGGAGCATTCTTTTTTTCCTCTTGCATTTACTCTACTACCATGAGTGAGAAGGGTGGTGTAAACAGGCATCCCAGAGACATTGGTGCAAGCAGAGGGAGGTTATTTGTGGTTTTCTAATTGTTACTGCAGATTTGTCTGCTGTGCTGACGGAGAATAAAGGCAGGGAGCTTCTCCACTGGGCAAGTCCTGCCCAGACCCTGAGCATTTTTTCAGCTGGGGATGTGTGTGTGGGAACACCAAAACTGATCAGCTTGGCTGTGTACCCCACAGCTCAAGATTTTGAGCATGACTCGCTCCTCTCCTTGCATCATAGCCACCAAAGCCTTCTGTACCCACTGAGACGGGCACAAGTACTGCGTACGGGGTGTGAGTCGAAGGGCAAAGAGATGTACAGTCAAACAGGGGAGAAGGTTTTTCAAGGTATTGCAGCCTGAGCTGTTAGCGTTACCACCTAATCCTCCCAGGACACCTACCTGCCACGACTGACCCCAGTAAGCTAGTCAGTCACGGTACTTTGAGTGTCTCCACCTCATAGCTAATAAATCCGGTTCTGAAGCAGATTTTAGTAAGTGGGTAGAGTGCTGATTATGGCAGGAGCTAAGGTCATTCCTGTCCACAAGGCCAAAGGGCTGTGAAAAGCACAGAAGATTTGGATGCTGAAGTGCGACAACCACCCAAATCACTTGTTTTCAACGGATAAATATATGGGTGTGCAGGGGGGAGAAGCCTTCCAAGTCCAGCACCATCGTTCTGAAATCACTGTTTAACTGAAGCACAAGGATCCCGGGCATTCCCTCCACCGAGGCCAAACCAATCTGCGTTGCGTATGCAGCATCTTCCTCCTGCAGTGCCCCAGAACCGCAGGTGGCTGGAACATGTTGCAGTTTCCTCTTTACTGGTGAAGGAATCGAGCTCACAGAGATGAAGTGAGTCACCCAAGGTTACACAGACAACTGGTAACGGAACCGGGAAGAAACGAGCCGTTCCTCATTTAATCCCGTGTCATGACCATGCACCAGCCTGGTTTTTTTCCATATAAGAGAATACATGAGATGGGCAAAATGGGAGTAATTTATTGAATCCACTAACAGAAATAAATTAGAGTGGGCTCCAAATGCCATTTTAGAAGCATCTAGCATCTCTTGTAGATGCAATAAGAATGTCCCCTTTTTTTTTTTTAAGATCTTAGTAAAATTCTATTAAGGCACAGAATTTCTCCTTTTTAAATTTTTTTTTTTTAAACAAATACCTACTTTTACCAGACCCAAGTATTGTTCTTCTATTTATATTTATCACAGTTACATCACCTCCGACTGTAAGTTACAAGTGGCTCTTCTCCCTGCCACACTAAGGGAACACGGAACCAGCCTGCACCTCCCAACCCCGCAAAGCCCCGCTCGCACCATTGCTGCGAGTGACGTACCAGGAGGTATGGATTGCGCAGGGGAGCAAACCTAAGATACTAATTCTGCTTCGGCAAAAACATCATCAAGGACTGAAGATTTGGCAGCAGCATCAGAGAAACCCGGGACAGAGACGAGAGCGGTACCGATGGCTGCCAGTTCCTCTGCCTAGGACCTGCAGGGTTTTAATACAGGGCTGGTGATAACATGAAGCATATCGTTTTTATGTGGTCAAAGTATCTTGAATGTTATTTTCCTTCCTTAAATATTTTGAGCATTTGATCTGGTTTACTTCACTTGCTTTGTTTAAAAGAGAACAAATTCAGAGACACAGCGATCTCCAGAAACACACTGTGCATTTAAATTAAACTCTAATTTATGAGTTACCTTCCCTGAACTTTGCCACCCAACCCTCCTCCCGCAGACAAACCCACCCCACCGCAGTTCCAAGCCGCTCTCAGAAGCCCCCTGCTCCCGCGACATGGCCGAGGTCAGCGGCCGCGCCAGGGCAGCGGCGAGAGCAGCCGGTTCCCAGCGCACCGAGGCACGAACCGCAGCCAGCCTCCCGCTCGCTCGGGGCCCCGCTCGCCCTGCGCCGGCCCCTCGCAGCCGGGGCAGCCTCTGCTGGCAGCGCGCTGCCCTGCGCGGCTCCTCCAGGCGGGGCCG
>VWZZ01001440.1:287003-359711 GCA_013399095.1 Psophia crepitans | reverse complement strand
GGGACTGCGGGCTGCGGTGGGGGCTGGGGCATAAAGGGAGCTGCCGGCCGGGGGGCTGGGGCCTGAGGTTTAAGCACGACTGAGTAGGAGGGGTAAGGGGGAGGGAGGAGGGACGTGGTGCGAGCGAGGGCATGGGGTGGTTGGGCTGTGGGATCCCCCCCGCTGGCAGCCGGGGGGTGGGAGAGGATCGCGGTGAGGATTAGCGTGGCTGTCATCCTCCTCTGCCCCGGAGGTCTCCTTAGGTGAGCTGGATCTCTGCAAGGCTAGAGCTGGTGCACAGCGATCCTCTGGGCCTGGGGTAGGGACAGTGCCTGCTCTGGTGGTTGTGAGGCTGCAGGTAATCTCTGCCTAAAGGGAGATTTATGCCAGTGCCGGCTGGCTGGTAAGTCAGTGGCATGTGTGTGTGTTTTCACCTAGTGACAATGGGCTTGTTCCGCGTACAGGAAATAGAATGAGGAGGAAGAGACCAGTTCCTGTGGGAAGACATGAAGTGTAGCAAATGAAAGTAGAGGGCATTTTTTTCTGTGTCCTGACACTGTGTGGGGCCTAGCTGGTGGTGGATCAAAGCGACGAGAGTTCGGTTTCTTCATAGAATTGTTTTTTTGTATTGTCACGGATCACAACCGAAATATCTCAAGTAATTTACCTGTGCATCAGCTCTACTGACCTGCCCACTGCAGCAATTTAATTGTGATATTCTTACCGCATTTTAGATCCTTTCCAGTGATATCACCCAGTGTTGTTTCTTAGATTTTTTGGAGGGGGGGAAAAAAAAAAGTTCTTGATAATCCATATTAAAAAAGGAGTTAAATCTCAGCTCTTTTCCTTGGTGTGTGCTGAATATGGAGAAGGGGTTGAATATGCAAGGAATATTCCTATTCTGGATGGTTGTGGAAATCTTTCCCATTACTTTGTAAAACTTGGAACCCAATGGGGATTTCAGTTCTACCACGTGTTGAGACTTTGGCAGCCCCCTTCTCCCATCTTCTGTCACTTCTCTGTCAAGAACCAGTATACGTATTGGTCTTTCGCTTTTTAGATGTTCTTACTTTGTTTGACGAGGCTCAGTTCAGGCAGCGGTCTGCTCTGCTGCAAAACCACAGCAAAAAGACGACTTCTTTGACTTAAAGGGTTATCTGCGTGTTGTTACAGTAAGTGAATGTTGGTACAGATTTAGGCAGTTAAAGTTGCTCAATTAGATGTGTCTAGTGAACTGTTGTCTTACTGTGTTTTAATTGCAGAACGATATTTTAAATTCGTGAACTATTCCAGGATTTGTCAGCTTTCTTAAAAAAACTATATGAAACAAAATGTCAATTGTATGTTATTATGATCTTCAGCTCTCTCGCTTATTTAAATGAATGTCTTTGCCGTAGTAGTATTCTAAAGGGAAGGTTTTTAACAGAGGCTGGGGAGAGGATTAACCCTTCTTTAGGTTGCGTATTTTAGGGAAATGAAGTTGGGGTTTAAGTTGTTCTTCATTGCTGTTTAGGTGGATCACAAGAATTGTAATTCGTTCTTACAGTATTGAGGTTGCAACAGAACAAGGGTATGAGGCCTGTGTCTCAAAACACTAATTTTTTGTCGATACTCACTAATACGTCATCATGTTTTTGCGGTTTCTGTCATTTCACATTTTGACCCGTGATCAGCATTGTCCAGGAGCTATGGAAAGAGCGAAAATCCAGTTTCAGACTAACTTGCGCCCTCTTCTCTGTGGATGCGTGTTTAATTACTTACACTTCTAGCAACAATCTTACATTTGTTTATTTTTAATTATGGTAATGCAGCTCAACAAAGAATTGGCTAGGACTTCAGTGCTTTTAGGAAAAATGTGCATGTTGTCCACTGAGGAAGCTGGTGGTTCTGCACGGGAGAGTTGTACAGGATCGTGTCCAGTAATTAGTGCACTCGTACAGCTTTCATGCTGGCAGATCACATCCTGTCTGTTGCACCGGGTCTTTTTTCTGTGTTGCAGAGGCAGCTTTCTCAGAACGAGCGCTTTCCATGTTCCTTGGTGTAGTGTCGAGCAACTGAGCAGATACCTTATTTGACATCTGAAAATACATGATTTGACATTAAGAAAAAGCCTTTCACGTACCTATCTTTGTATAGATGTAAATCGGTTCCTGGCCCCAGTAGCGCTTCCCTTTTGCCAGGAGTGTAAAGCTTGATTACGCCTCTTTTTGTGCATAACTATCAACATGCATCATAGAAGCGCTGTAGCATCATAAGATATGTAAAGGTTTGGTTTGGGTTTGATTTTTTTATTTTTAAATTGTCTCAGATGTGTTAGAAATACCTTGTAAAAATGTACTTACCAGTTACGATTCTGGACATCAGTGTTGTCAGACATGCATGCAAAATAGGGCTCTTTCAGGGATTGATGTCTCAGATAGTGATGTTATTTTGAAAAGATGAGAACTAATTCTCATTTTGCTATATTTATTGTTTTGTAAATATAAATCTGAGGTTTTAATGTGGGGATTTTTATATTTTCCTTTTAACTACCAAATGAAATTGATTGCAATTACTTTCTTTTATCAAGATAAGAAGGAGGTACTTATGCTTTTTCCCCATCCCTTTGATAATTTTAAATATATAAGTTGTGTTCTGTCACTGTTATTGTGAGTTATTTCTTCCAACAACCTCTTCTCCTTTTTTTTTTCTTTCAGTAGTGCCCACACCTGTAACCATCTGTACTTTTATTTAGCTCTTTTTTAATGTCTTAAATAGTCTTGCTGACCCAGTATTTCAGATATAGGTGTGTTATCCCTGAAAGGAAGATCTACTGAGAATTTTCCAGGTGAAACTGAATACTGTCACCCTGGAAAAACTAATTTTGATGTGAAATGTGGGATAAGTGCCAGATAGAAATGCTCCTTCAAAGGATATGCACTTTTTAAAAAAGAAGGGTGTTTGAATAAAATGCTGGTCAGTAGTGAGTAGAGAAACTTTCTTTGTTAAGTACCTACAATAATAGAAGGAAGTTATGAGAGCTGTGTGTTATACTGTGGTTACCCAAATCTGCAAGCCACAGAGGAACGCGACTGCTGCATCGCAAGGTTGCTCACAATTTTCTAGATTAAATGAGAGCTGAAATTAATTTCCTGCAAGTGAACTGGTTGGGAGAGGAAAGCGGTTGTGGAATACCCATTTTCCCTTTGCTTCCTGTCTGTACTCCTGCAGGGAAATGGGACTGGGTAGTGACAAAAGTTCCTGAGACAACAGAGGAGGGAATAAATATGGGAAGAGCTGTTTTGCCCGTCACCAGCATATACGCGTATGAGTAAGAGGTTAGTAAATGCCAAGGGTTTTATCTTCAGGCACCAAGCTGTTGGAAGTATTACAGCAGATGAGCATGGAAGCAGCAGGACCTAGATCATGACTTTGTGAAATACTTCGTCTTTCCTTAATTTCTAGCACCTTGTGGTGAGATTTTTGCGCCGGATTCTATTTAGAGGGCACAGCAGCATGCGTATCTTGTTTATCTTCAGTTAGTAGGTGTTTAGTGTTTTTCAAGGCCTGATGTAACACCCCCTCTCTTTTTGCTGTTGCCCAGTCTGGCAATAGAGGTTGCTTTGTTCTTTTTTTGCCCTTTGAATGCACAAAAGATTTTCACAGCTTCCTTTATATGTGAAGAGAGAAGGAGATTCCTACACCAAAGCCAAATATATTTTTAATTTTTCCTTTCCCAGAGCACTGTAGAAGAGTAACACGGATTGCAATGTGTGCGTGTCCTGTCAGGGTGGTGATTAGGAGACAGACTGGGAGGGTAAGCTAAACAAAAAAAGCTGCTGTTGTATTGAGTCACTAATCTTAAAAACAACTGAACTCCCTCTTAAATGTTTTAATCAGTGGAATGGTTCTTGTATTAGCCATCAGATGTTTGATGAGTGAAAAGGTGATAGATTTAGAAACTTCTCTACGTAATGCAAAGGGTGTGGAAATTAAGTCTAATGATGTGTCAGAGTAATCAATGAAGCTACTGGCTTCTGGAATAAATGCAAGTATACAATGCTGTCTTTGCTCCTGGAAGAAATTGGTTGGTGTTAAAAGTCTTACTAGATTCAGAGGTCTGAGAATTTGCTTTCATGGCATTTAAGCATTTAACATGCTACTTCCATGAATTAAAATACAGTCTCTTCCAGAAGACTGAGGTGCTGCTTTTAAGTCTTAGTTGGCTGGATTAGATGGGTATGTGGGAGGGCAGGGAGTAAGAGGAGCTACAGCTTGGTGACAGAACTTGTCAAGTACTAGTAAAATCATTTTTTGCATTCGAGATTTTTTTGCTTACTTTGCTCAGTTTAGGTTGGGAGACCTTAACTGACTGATTCAGGTGTTTTGAGGATGGGAGGCAGTTTAGAACAGAAACAAACCAAATTAATTCACTTGAATTTTCAAAGTATTGTACTCCTTAGGCAACAGATTGCAAAGCATATAGATGAGATTCTGTTGTGCATACTGTCTAAAAATCTTTTGTGAAAGCCTGGCATACAAACATGGAGTTTGGCCTTTAATCTTACATTTTCAAGAACCGAAATTATGGGCCACATTCCATTTTAACGATTGTTAGAAGCCTCCTGAGGACAAGGATGTCATTGTATGAGTGTGCACGAGTATCTGGCATCAGAAAAGTGACTTAAACCTCAGTAAATTTGAGAATATCAGGTTTACAGTTAATATGTTTGTCTTTCAGTACCAGTCTCACTTCACTTGTTTGTTATCCTCCCTCTAGCTTTTGCTATCTCAGACTGTATGTCAGGTAGGCAGGGACTCCGTCTACAGCACTGTGCTGAAAGATAAATAAGGCAAAGAGCATGGGATTAGTTGAAGTTTACAGTTACTCGAATGTACATACATATAATGACTCTGATTAGCAAAGGGAAAAAAAAATTCCCGCTTCATTGCAAAGGCTGTATTTACTAATATATTAATAATTCTTTAAGAAAAAAATAAAAGTGAAGAACACAAATCGATGTTTTCTTGGTGCTGGTGTGCAGTACCTATTTTAATTAAGATTTCTGTCAGTTCTGCCTGCAGCCTTTCCAGGATATTGTGGCAGCAGAAGTTAATGGTTCCTTGCTTTTTACCCAGTGGTTAGAGAACTTGGCCAGGATGTAGGAGATCAGTTCCGTCCCCCAGGGTTTCTGACCTTGCATCTCTCACCTTTCAGGGGAGTGCCCTCATCACCAAACTATGTGTTATTCAGAAGTTGAACTTTGTGTGTGCATTTACTTCTGTGTCACTTCATATAGAATACTGCAAATATTTGCTGGACCAGGAAGCAGACAGGCCTTTCTACCTTAATGATCAAAATACTAATTTGGGATTGGCAGGGACCTGGGTTCCACCTCATGCCTTGATAAAAACATAATTTGGAAACTGAAGGGACTTCAGTCTGGGAGGGTAGTCCAGGCTGCGTTTCTAGAGGTGGAAGTTCGAATTCTCACAAACAGAAGACAACCTGAATATGATTTCCTGTGTCATAGATGAGCGAGCTATTAGGTATGTGGATCTGCCATTATCACTATCTTTCCTTGTGTTTTATGTCGGCTTTGAGGAACCTGAGAGCATCTCTTTTGGGGTGCGATCCAATAAAATAATTGCTTGTTTTGTGTGCTTGAGGATTTTGGTATTAGTTAAGCAACCTGATGCTGTTGGAATTTTAGGAATTGTGTGTGGACCACAAGACAGGCCAAATTAATTGAGGATAGTAAGTTCTTCTGCGATCAGATGTGTTTTGGTGAATATCATAGATTTAAACATTAGATTCAGGTGCTGAAATCTCTAACAATAGTCGTTTGTCACTGAACTGCAATGCCTAAAAATGTGTACTTCTGAAACTTTCCTACAAGAAGTACTTTGAAATATGTGTCATGCTTTTTAAAATGCAGTTATTTCAGTTTCTTAAAACTTGAAACAGCAGAATGGGTTCTGATCTTTTTTAGTATCTCAGTTATTCTCTTACAGCACATTACCAAAATAATGAATCAACATCTCTGGCACAAGTGCCACCATCTTTACTGCCCTGTGACATTTTCTGATGACTGTAAGCATTATCATATACTCTAAAAGCAAATAATTGACACAAGCCATTTAGTCAAACAGTCTAATTTAATTCTGGTGACATCTGAGTAAAGTTTCCAGGAAGAACCAAACCTGAAATTGGTAGGAAAAAAATCATTGTATGCATTTTCCTTTTGGTGCTACATTGCTTTAGTGAAACTGATTAGCATTTGAAACGATTCAGGCAATTATGTGGGTTGAGTGGAGTAAAACACAAGCTAGTGTGCTAGCTGAACTGGATCCAGGCAATCAAACTGACTTTGAAAGGTGGTGATTTAATAAGATTAATGGAGCATATGTGTCATTGCAACACTTCCTGGATCCCCCTTCTCCCTCTTGAATTCTTCCAAAGATGCTAACATTTGATGTCCTTTCTCCTACATCTTTTGCAAGTGATGTTTGTGCTTGAAATACTCTGATCTGCCAGACCAGGGTTCTCCTCTCATGGGCGGTCCCCACAGAACTCAGCTCTCACGATACATTCAGTGTGTCTTTGTCCACTACAAGCACCATGGTGACATTACCCTGGAACTGAGTAATTGTGTAGCTGTTGTGCTGTCGTCTTCATTATTAAATCCTGTTGAGTATTCCTTTTTACGGCCAGGTCTAAGCCTTAGGTCCCAAATTCCCTTGGATAGCCTCCGTATGTGTATGTCACGTTAGGTGGGATAGACAGGGTTATCAGGAAGTCAGAATGTTCTGCGGACTTTTTGCAGAGATATTCCGTAACTGATAATCCATCGATTAAGCCAGAACATTTTTTAATACCCTACAACAACAACTATTTAAAATTATAAATATATTAATTGAGACCATCCTTACATTTTGCTTGTGTGGGGACATGGTTTGAGGATGGAGTGACTTTTTTTTTTGAGGAACAGAAGTTCTTTAAAATCATCATAGCTGGTGTCCTAAAGTATAGAGGAGCACACTAAGGAAATTATTCTCTGTCGTACAACCTTGTGCTTAAGATACATCCATTATTACTGAAGTTGCCCATGTAGAAGTTGGAGAGATATGATTATATCTTACAGTTTATATATATGGTAGCTTTTTCCATAACCAGTGGAATCTGAAAGGAGAATGATGGTGTTTGACTCTCGTTTCTTCTCTCCTTCTTCCTTTTGATAACAGTATTTTCTTCTGTGTTGCCATGTTTGGATGTTCTTCCTTTACTTCCTGTAGCTAGTTCATAGGATTTTGACCCAAGAAAGTATTTTCCCATGCAGTATGGGTATGTAGCTGAAGACCGTGAAATGATTCTCTTCCATTTTTACACTGTAGCCACGCTTCTGTAGGCATCTCCATGACAAAGGTAGCGTGGGGGAAGCAGGAGGAGACCCCGGGGCTTCCACCCTCTGTTCACACACACCATCTCTAACTTTAGGCATGAGTTGGCAAGCTTACCTGCAGGAATAGGTTTGAACCTAGATTATCCTTCGGTGAGGGGCTAAAAGGAAAAAAAAAAAAAAAAAGGTGCTGTGCAGAGTGAACTACTGGCTTTTAGATCCGAGCCCCCTCCAGTCCTCTGGTGGTAGTGATTAGTTCCACATGGTCAGTGCTTTTCTGCTTGCCACTTTCTGTCTCGAAAGCCCAAATTTTCTTCTTCATTCCTATGGACTCTGCTGGTTTTGGACAGAGGTATCTTTAGAAAGTCCTTTTGTTCATCTGGTAAGTAGACAGAAGATAACTTCAAGTAAATTTGCAATGATACATAATTTTAAGTAGCTTTAAAAGCTTGTTGTAAGTTTACAGGTATCAATGGAAATGTTAAGAATTGATAGTGTTCCACTGAATCACGAAGTTTGGGAATGCTTTGCTTACACCATTTTCTCATGTCAGTGTACCCCAAATAGCAACTTCAAGCTTGAATAGCAAAAGTGCTGGACGGATGGATTCGCAGTGCAGCTGAGTTTCAGGTGGTCTCAGCATGTGAATTTGGTGCACCTGTCTCTATAGCGCCGATGCACAGGTAGTTTGGCGGGGGGGGTGTCTCCACACAGGTTAAGCTAGTAGCAAGCGTATATCCACAGGATTTCGTTCAATATCTGTAGTTACTTGGATTAGTAAGTTCCTCTTACTCCACTTGAGACAGAGTAGCTTTAGGAGGAAGCAGTACAGAACATTTGAGCTCTGCAGTGGTGCGCAGAGGTGAACACAGCAGCTGAGTTATGGCTCGCTCTGCTGCACTGTTAGTTTTGGTGGTTGTGGCACTTAGCAGTCTGCCATCCTTTCTTCTGCCGGATAGCTAGCTCCAATTTAAAACATGATTTAAATTTATTTAGAAACTTTTGTAGTGGGTAGAAATTCAACAACAAATTCTGCATAATCATTATAATTAGGATCAACTAGCTGTTAGTACGGATATGCTGGACACATGAGACCAAAGCTTATTGGTATATTGTTATACAAAGGACTATTTTTACTACTACAAATTTACCACTTTCAAGGCTACAGTTGTGATTTATCTCCCCATCATCTGTGTCAGACCCATTGGGCAAGATAAAATAGGTGTAGCGCGGCTTCGACTTGTTTAGTCAATGGGAAGTCCTTTTTCCAGGTGACTGTTAGCTAAAGGTGAGGTTGGTGAAATAGCAGGAGGCAAACAGAGCCGGTGCAGACTAGTGGGGTGAGGTATGACTGTGTCTTGCTTTCTAGGTTTGATGGCGCAAGGTCATTCTGGTTCTTTTTAGATGTTCGAATTGATGGTCTGTTTCCCGGAGGAAAGATTATCTGCTCTGTGAACTCTTTTATCGAGGTGGCTGATCCTATACCTTCACCTGAATAGCTGCCCTGAGAAGTTATCACAAAGGGCTAAAAGCTCTCGTGGGGAATGTTATGATCTCTGTAGGGTTTTGAAGATGAAGAGTGGAACCTAATTAAGCTTTGTGTTGAAAATAGTTTAAAGGGTGGGGTGTTTTTTTTCCCTTTCTTTCAAAAAAGGAAACTTTAAAGCTAAGGAAGAGCTGGACTTTTTTTTTTTTTCGTTAAATTTTCTGCTAAATTGATGATTTCTAAAGCAGTTGCAGCTGTAAGCAGTTACAGATGGTACAGAACAGAAAGAACCTCTTTATCGTACTTAAGTGCCTTACAAGAACCTCAATGTTAGTTTTTCAGCTAGTTATCTTTTTCTTTAATGTTTTTGCCGATGGAACATAAAAAAGAGCTACCTTGAATTTAAATGAAAAGATGAAAAAAGTCTGTCATAAACCAAAAATACTTCTCTACAGGGTGCTTTACTGGAAGAAGTTTTGTAAGAATCCCAAAGCAGTCTCTCTAAAGAGCGTTCCTACTTTTTGTTGTTGTCACAAAGGCTTTTAGATGTTTGGGCTAGAATTTGCTGAGAACAGCCTCCATCTGTTCTTACGCTGGCTGATTTTTGCACCTGGAACTGAAACGACTACCTTAAGCCTAGTACTCGCGCGTATTAATGTACCATGCTTCTCTCGTACAGAGGTTGTAAGGCAGAGATCAGTCCCTGTCCAGTCGATCACAGGACACCTTCTCTTGTGTATGCGGTGGGTTTATCTGTACAGTGGCCACCTGTGTTACTGTCAAGACCTTTTTTTTTTTTTTTTTTGAGTTTACCCCTCTCTTAATTGGAGGTAGCAAAAACAGGGTGCCTGTTTTGATAGGCTGTATTTTGTATTTTCATGTCAGCTGAATCCGCTCTCTTCACTTTGTGCAGTTGAATAGTCATGTTCACTTCAGAATCTCAGCAGCCATCATCTGACAACATTATTTTGTCTTGATACAGACCCGGCATGATGAAAGCTGTTTAACTCTGGCTAGACAGACTGGCTGCTCTACAGCTTTGACTCACTCAGGAATGTACTTTTCACATTGTCACTCAAGATTCATAGTTTGGTGCTGATGGTGCTAACTCATTCTTTTGTGGAATTTTTACAAAAATAGTGTTTAATTCTACCCAGGCATGTCATAATAAAGTATATATCACAATCCTGTGCGGGTAAGTCAACTCATCAATAGCGCTCAGAACTGTTCTTTCTATGTGACAAGGTCATATTGATCAATTTGACTTTGGTTTTGGCTTGTTGATTGTGAAGGCTGATTGTTAAATGCTTTGATTAAGCTATTAGTCATTAGTTTTATTTTTTGATCTGACTTCTGTATACATTGCTAGAAAGAGTTTGGATTTTCATGTACATAATCAATAAAATACTGACCTAAGTGTCAAAGGTATGAGGTGCGGTTTTGTTCTGTTTTTTTAGGTCAACAGTAGAGTCAATATAGATGAGATAACATCCTCTTTTCTGACCTCAGTGATAAAAATAAACAATCTCTTTTTTTCTGATTAGAGAACTGACTACATTTTGATATCTTAAAAAAAAATTCTTAAAAAGGTTTTCTGCATATTTGTAAGTTAAGTACAGGAATCACTGTGGAAGTTAAACCTAGAAATGAGAAAAAATATTTTTTTTGTAGTAAGATGGAACGATGCATTTTGTCTAGGAAGTAATGCAGCGTTCAGATCCGTACCCTCCAGATCTGAGAGGACTTCATAGTGTCTTTGTACATTAGGTCTTAGGTGAACATTCTTCCATCAGTTTGTCCAGCTGCATTTTTCAGTCTCTGTAAACTACAAAGTGATGATACTTAGTTGTTGGAAAAGATAGAGATCATGAGGTCTCTAGGCTATATTCTTGGGACCTGCTGTAGGATTTAATTAATTCTTCCCAGTGATGCCTGCATATGTATATGTCAAGCTTTTCTGTTGCGCTTGTTACCACAACACCTGTATCCCACAGGTAAACCAGTTATATATGGTTCTAGTTCAAGTATTCTTGTGCTTTCCCAGTCTCTGAACCACTGTGAACCTTCAGTTGTTGCATTTTCTTTACGAGGAGGCAGTGGCTTACCGAAGAGGTGGGATTTGTAGCAGGTTCTGCCGTCAGAGTTCTGCTCTGCTTGATCAGCTCTGTTGTTTACAGGAAGAAACCTTATGAATGTGAATAAACACCTCTTTTATTAGGCCTTGGCTCCAGCAGGTATGATATTCCAGATAGTTACAACAAGGTTAGCAGTAGAATATCTGTACTGCTGGATCTAGATGTGTCGACAGTTACAAAGTCCAGAACTGGGCACACACTTTGTAGTGGTTGGGGCAGTTTGCTCTGCTGCAGTGAGGCTTTGATTACAGTGTCAGGATGCCTGTGCAAGATGAGGAGCATGGCTAGAGTGAGAGGCGGTTGATAAAGGATGGAGCTGGTCACGAGAAAAAGACGTTGAACTGGTTACGCACAGAATAGTTTGGGGTAATACTTTGCGAGTGAGTTAGGCCACTCACGATGGCCTCTCCGGTATAATGTATGTGTCTTGAGTGAAGCCGTACGCATGGAAGACCAACTTCATTTTCTGGTTTTGGCTCCTGGATGAGATCAAGTGTAGCATTGCGTAGTGGTATTCCTTTGTGTGCTTGTTAGGAAACCTCCCCTACTTTTTCTGTGTGTTATTCCCTGTGGTGCTTCAGATGGAGATATGTCTCTTACTCTGGTCTGAACTACTTGGTTTTAGTCAGTTACCTGACTACATCCCACAAGAAGTCAGTTTACAGGTTTGTTAAGATTTATTGTCTTAAATATGTAGGTATTCTTTTTGCTCAGTGTGTTGTTTCCTGTCCAAGCAAAGCTGCCAAAATGATGACATATTTATCTTACAGTGCTTTACAATAAGATTTACAAGGTGAAGTTGGTTATTGGGTCCTCAGAGGCAAGACAGCTTGTCCTGTGTCTGGTGCCGAATTATTTGTGCTTTTCGGCTGAGGACTGCCTGTTAGCTCTTTGTGTAGCACACTGAGCAGCCACCTCAGTTCACCCAAGTAAGACACCTTGGCAAGCATCTGGCTATGACGGTCATGCAAAATCTGCACTTGGCTGAACTGGCTGAAGGACAGTCTCAGCACAGCGGTGTGTTGGTGTGGGGCTCTGCCCTTTACGCTGAGTTTTCTCTTGCAGAATATTGCAGGCTAACAGATGTACTGAAATTTCTGTGCATATCCTGAGAGTCTTCTCTTTCTGCCACATAATTAATGTGGTTTCTTTTGTCATTGCCCTTTTTTAACTGCTTGTTGGCACCGTGACAGCCATAATATTCTGCATACGATTGAATGTTGATATGTGGCTGGGATGGTGCGCATTGGCTCAGTTGCACACTAGGTGAACTCAGCCCTGGATCTTCAGAGAACGTCTGGTATTCAGGTAATACGGCTGTAAGAGAAGCAAGAGGAGGGAGGTGAAGTTGTGTTACTGGTCGCATAGAGTATTTATATTGAACCACCTTGTTCAGAAGAATGCCATTTCTGGATTTGGATGACTGACAGTGTCTGGGATGAGGCTGAATTGCATTACTAGAGGGCAGGCTGTGTTTTCTTTTGCTAAAGGCTCAATTGTCTGAAACCTTGTTCAAATAAGTTACTGCTTTGGTTCTGGAAAACATGGACATAGTTCCCTTTCATTATGGTAAAGTGTGAAAAACTGCTGTCCCTTGTTACTAATAGTAGTCCTGAATTTACTGTTCATAGTTTACTGGAGGTTTTTTGTCATGGAGTTTTTCTGTGCTCTTAGGAAACTTGCTGTTGAATACCCTGTATCTTAGTACTGCATAAGGAACAGATCGCTTTGGATGAACGGGGTTCCAGAACTCCATGACAATTTGTTCATAGGATCTATATGACTAATGTGGAAAGGCTGCAGTGCCATAGTCTTCCAAAATTTAGACCTGTTTGTTGAAGTAAGATAACAGAATCTCTGGACACTGAATAATGCCCCCAGTCATCTGAAGAGATCGGATTTATCCCCCATTTCTCTGGCTTATTAATTCTTTGCTGGCAGTTTGTGCAAGAGAGAGGAACAAAGGAAATAGTTTAAAAATAGTTGTAGGAATTATGTGAATTCATGATTCTTAGAAAGTAGGGTGCCTTATCGGGGGAGCGATGTCCCATATTTTTTCCACGCAAGCTATTCAACACTGTAAAATTAAGCAAGTGTGTAGATTTTCTTAAGGCTGTGGACACCTGAGGACAGTGACTCCACAGAATGCCCAAGAAATAGAACTTCATAGTGCTCTTATTTTGGAAACAAAGTTTGCTTTGAGTAGTAAATGTTTTGTAACTGAGAAGGTCTTTGGTATATAATATGTCAAGATATATTTTTTTTTTTTAGAAATCAATGCTAAGTGGATGTTTTCTTGATGATGGGGTGGTTCTCAGTTGAATATTTAGCATGTTTGTAACTAAGCTTTTTTCCTCCTTTTCTTGTCTTTTTTTTTAAAGTTTAATTCTTGTGTTACTAAACTTAAAGATACCTCTTCCCTGCATTTCTGATACATGGCAAGTGGGGAACATAGAGTCAAATGGTGATAAAAACCTTGCACAACTCTATAATACCACTTGCAATTTTCATAACAAAAGTAATTTTTTCCAATCTCGTTATTATGGTATAAATATACCAGAGATGTACCAGAACTTGCTTTCATTTTGCAATTAGGAAAGTGATTAACCTCTGTCAAGTCGGGGCCCTCTTTCCCTGAGAAGAATGATGACATGTATGTGAAGGTGTGCTGGGTAAGGTTCAAGAAACGTGCTGTATTTCTGCTGCCATGTGATTAGCAGTGTGGCTCCTAATTCCTCTTAAGGTGTTGCTCTGTTTTAAGTCAGCTACAAAACCCTCTTGCTGCCTAGGCAAGCTATGCTTTCCCCACGAGAAAGTTAAAAAAACCCTCTCAAGTAGAAAAAGTGAAGAGAGCAGCTGAGAAACCCTTTATGTAAGTCTGTTGCTCGGATTTAAGATCCATGGTATTGTTTTCATGACGTTAAGAGAGAATTGGAAGTCCGTGTTCTCAGGAGAGTTTAATGGCAAGGTAATCAGTTACCTGCTTTGCTTATTAACAAGCCATTGTGTTCTGTACCAAGTGTGATTTTCACACTAAGACGTACTTCATGCCTGTAGTCGAAATGGGAGTTATGAGCTGGTGCGTGTTCCTGAATCCCGGCATGTGCAGTCTGGGGTGTAGCCATTAGTCTGGCATTTTGTCTAAATAGCAGCTTTGCATTGCGTGTGCTGGAGTTGATAGTATTTCTGTTATATCACTTCTTGGATTCGTTACTGCGAAGTGCTCATCTCTTAGAAAATACAAGCAGTGATCATTAGTATTAGCAAAAAAATATATACACTATTAACTGTTGAAGGACTCTCCTTAAAAAGAAATTCCATGTAACTAGTCATTAAACTTGTCTGTGTGGACAGTTAGCTCTGGGCACTTCTGTGATGCTTTTTCTGGCTTATTTGTTTATTCTGACACTTCAGATTGTTTGGTTTATTTGCTAATCATGAAGAAAAATTATTTCTGCTGTCCTGGAACATCCTCTGGTTTAAGATGCCAGGAACTTGAGCTGTCTTTTGTAGTATCACTTGACTATTCCAAGCTGTTCTGGGGAAAGTGTGCTTGACTCTGGGAGCACTAAACTTAAGTTTATTTTAAATAAAATAACCTGTATACACAGACTTCAGGAAGGGCTTCTATACTTTGGGGTATTCACTTGGACAGGGGTTTTTTGTTTGTTTATTTTAGGAACAGATAATTATTTAACTTCTTAAGGGAAAATAATTTCTATTGAATGGATTATGCTCTGGCATGGGAAGCCTGTAAGCAAATGCAACAGACGCTACGAGTTTTGCTATTGCTTGTCTGTATGAACATTAAGTTAGGTGACTGTGACGGGTGTGCTAGGACGTTTCCATGCTCAATGGCTTACATTTCTTACAGCTCACCATGAGGAGCATCATAGCATTCATATAGCTTTCTTGTGTCTTGTAAAGGAATTTTTCACTTGTGCAGTAGTCTGGGCTTAGACGTGGTAGAGATGCTTATATTTTTGTTTGTCTTTTGCTAATAATGTCTCAGGTGGTGTATCTCTAGCCAATGTCTTCTGTTGGAACTTTCCGGGAAATCATCATTCTGTGCTTTGATCATTTCCATACTCTCATGGCAAATAATTCATGTTGCTAATTAAGACACTGTTAGAATTGCACAGAAAGATGCGCAGGGAAAGAATACAGCCTACTTAAACTCGTAATTTATCTGTCTTATAAATCTACAGAATGGTTACTGCTAAGGTAGCTCACCGTTTACAAATGAAAATACATAACCTTCTGATGCATGGTGCCTGTCTGCTGAAGGCAGAAGGGAAGAGCCACCTATTTCTAAGAGCCTTGTTTTGTCCGGTGCATATGGAGGGGTGTGGTTGGGAGAAACAGGGTGACCTGAGCTAGGTTTGTGTTCCACTGGAGGAAAACACATTGAGAGAGACCCCTGTGTTTAGTACTGAGGGCCTGAAATGGGGAAGGCCGTGAGTTCCCTGAATAACTGGCAGTTTCATGCTTGGCAGAGTTTCTCACGCAGGTCTCGGAAAGCAAAAGGAACTGTCTCTGTAATTGTGAAATGAATACGAAGCTGTTGCAGAGTCTGGGAAGTAGATAATAAATCCAGAAGACTATTTTAGTATTGCATGGAGTTCAAAGGGAAATTAGAAACCCTAATGAAGGTATGTGTGAAACATCTGGGAGATATCAACACTGAAGAAAACTAATGGTAGTGTCTTCCTCATCCACATCTAACGCTGGAGACTCCAAAACTGATGGTAGGTCTGTAGTATGTTGCGACCTCATGTTACAGGCCAGATATGCTACTTCTGCCTATTTCCTCCTGTTAAAAGTAATGTGAATTAAATTCTATCTTGTCTCAGTTGTGATGGATATTTTGTATACTCTTCCCTCTCCTAAGGAAAACGTTATTAGTAATTCTTGTTTAATACAAAAAAGATGTAAATCATCAATATTACTGATGACAGTAGAGTGAAAGATGTGTCTCCATTGATAGTTCTTACTGCGCTGTGTCTGTAACTGGTTAGTGCTGCCCGTTGCAGACGTACTGCAGGAAAAAGTGAGGTGCCTAACATTAAAGGAGAAAGTGCTTTCCTAGTCATCTTATATAAATAAATAAATAAGGTAGTGTTTTCCTTTGTCAAGGACCTATGTGATTAGATATTTATCCTCCTTCATTCCTAAGAGAGTGGACATTGTGGCTCATATTTTCTGTTTTGCGAAACAAGATTTCATATAGATGATTACGTCTCTGGAATCTATGCCATTTTCCCCCTAAAAGGAACTGGTAAGCAAACTGGCTTTCTAAAACATGAAAGAAGCCTACAGCAAACTCTTTGTCATCACATTCCTGCTCAAATCCAGTGTTTGCCTTCCACAGAGTTCCTAATATTTAGTAATATCTGTGGTTTCCCATGGGGTTGCTTAGGTGAATGTAATAAATGAGAGCTGTTGAAAGAGAAAAGAATGAAGACTGGCTTCATCGTGAGTGAAATTCGCTGAAAACTACTTCAGATTTTGTATATTTTCTGTGTAGTTTTCCAAAATCATACTAGTGTCAATTCATGTTTCTTACCTTCACAGTAAGTTATCACAGAAGGAAAATACCAACTATTCAATAAAATTTATGTAGATTATTGAATTATTATTCATATCTGCTCCAGAAATTATGGGGTGGTTGTTCACATAATCTTAAATTTAAATTCCAAGTTTAGGACTGTGTAAATACCTGAACTGAGTGGGGAGACCAGTGGATAATTGCAAACCCTTGGTAGGAGCGTGCCTCTCTCCGCTGACAGCGTAGGGAGCGTGGTCTTGTAAACGAAGTGCTTCAGATGCCCAGGGTAGGAGGACTCAAATAACCTCTGTGTCCGTTTGCTACAACACCATTTGACTGAACATCTCAAACAAATTTGTAGAGAGCATGACAGCTGGAAAAAAAGGAAGTGTTCCCATTCATCTGCTGAAGTGTCAGCAAGTACTAGTTGCTGACAGAGAAAACTTCACTCCAGCTTGCACAAATGCAGTCTCCTAAGCATTTCCTGCAGTATCACAATCGAATGCGTGCCCTTGCCATAAGATGTGTGCTGTGAGCGTGACTCTGTATGTTTAGTATTTTTAGAACTAGTCTGGGATCGAAACTATACTTTGCAAGAGTTGCACAGTTACAGTAATTTCGGGAGAGATTAGTGGAAAACATTTGGACAAACCAGTGTTAAGTCTTGAATAAAGAAAAATTCTCTTCAGTTTTTCATCCAGAAATCATCTGTCACTTTTTTGTCACTTTCTCACATTAAGATGTCACCCAACTTTGTTGCTTTTACATAATTATTTGCTTTTTCTTGCATTTCAGATACCTTGATGTAGAATGCTCTTAAAATATAGGAAACAAAACAGGCAGGAAAAAATGTCTTAAACTTTGTCCTGTTTTGATTTTTAAACTGCTTAATCTGCATTTTACTTCCTGTGAAGTGTTAGAGCAGCTTATACCTTGTCATCAACCTCTGCTCGTTCCCAGAGAAGCCCAAAGGGAACGGCTTTTGTGTGCGTGTGTGCGTGCTTCTTTCCAGATACAGTGACGTGGGACTTTAGCTGTGGTTTGTGCCGGCGCTTGGGGAAGCTCCTCCAGCCATGCTTTAGTCCATCCCTGGAACAGCAGCCTTCATTTGCTGGGCTTGACAAAAGTCCAGTCTGGATGAGCTGGGATCTCTGATGTAAGTCTCAAGCAGTCCCTTGGATCTTCGCTGTTGGAATCTGGGGAAGAATAATATTTAATAGAGATAAATTCCAAAACTCTTTCCTGTTTGTCAACCAGAGGCTTTTGCTGTTTTCACACACTAGCAGCTATGCAACAGTGACATTTAAATGGCCGTGCAGTCGGTATTAGTACTTGTCTGTAGAATGAAATCACACTTTCCAGAGTGTTGTGTCTGGGTTTTTTCCCCTAGCTTGGGATGAATTTGAGCAGGACTGATTTTTCTTTTTTTCTTTTTTTTTAGTTTAACACGCAGAGCCTGAATTTGTTCCAGCTAGATGTTACTTATAAACTTCAAATATTAAAATTACTTTTTGAGCCTCCAGAAGTGGCAGCACATTTCTTCAGCATTCTGTGCCTTTGTTTCTGTGAACCTCTGGAATTTATGTCTGTGAATGAAATGGATTTGATTTAATTTACTTTTCAGTCTCTGATTGTAGTATTTGATTTACAACTTTTTGCATGGGTGAGGAAAGTTAATCACTTACACATTTATTAAGATAATTTTGTCTTTTTGTATCTCAAAAACACAAGGTGCAGTTGCTCATGCGTAAAACCTTAACTTAAAAAGTCCCCCAAACACCAACCAGTAACTAAATAATCTTTTAAAAACAGTTTAAAATTTATGGTAGCTATTTATGGTAGCTACATCCTTACTGTGCTTTACTTCTTATGCAAAAGTAATTTTCAAATAAAATATTAAGGATGATTAAGCGATATTTTTAATTATCAGTTTTACTTTGTTCATCACTGTACATTCAAATCTGAATAATGCTGTGAAAGTGAAGCAGCATTTTGATATTGTTATGAACTCAACAGTTTTTAGTTACAGGAATCAAAGCAAAGTGACAAACAATGTGAATTATGTCTAAATTTAGTAGGTGGCTTATGTATAATACTTTAACAATCAACAAAAAATGTTAATATGTTTGAGTCAATTTCACCATCTTGCTACTACATTTTTCTGAGTTTAACTTTTGTTGGAGTTTAGTTTTATCTTCTGTAGTTCTGATGTGAGTGCTTTTGTCTGTAAGGTGCTCTGGGATTAAAAGAGAGTTCCAAGGGTGAACTCGGTTATTTTTAGGAAGTTTAAACATCTGGATGTTCACTACAAAACCTTTTCCAGGAAAGCATTTTGTTCCTGAGCAAGAAATATCAGCAGCAATATAAATGCAGTACAACAGCATGTAGTCTCTGGCTTCCCGGAGGACTCTGGTATTTTCAGACTGGTTTGTTGCTTAAAGTAACTCTGAGGATTATTGAAGGGTATTGGGAGGATTTACCTCTGTAGTATTTTTGTAGGTGGCTTTGAGGCATCGGAATCCAGAACAGGGATGACACCGAGGAGAGGTGCCAAATTAGAAAGGAAGGAATGGTTATGGGGGCATTACAAATACATTTGTAATGTTCCTAAGACTACAGGTGTTTGCATTCTGGCTGGGAAAAAAGGAGGAAAAAATCGAGATGCGTTGATGAGCAGAAAATTATCTTCTATCTGTATTAAGTTTTCTGGAATCAGAAAATAGAAGAATGTTGTAGGTACAATATAGGATTTGGGGAAGAAAACTTAGGTTGTACGTAATGGTTTTAAGGCATTCCCATATACATTATAAGTGGGAAAAACCTCAAGAAAGTTCTAAAAGTTAAATGAACTTAAATGTGCTTAAACTGAAACAACTTTGTAGAGAGCTAGATTTCTGTTTTATAGGAGTTGTCTTACACCCTTGATTGTAGAGAATACTGCTTAAAAAATGTATTCTGGCTGCCTAGCTTGAAACTTGAATGGCTAGAACAAAAGTCTTATGCAAATATGCTAATGCATTTTGAAATTCCAAATTTCAGCAATATCGATTGCTAAAAAATTGCATTTGCAGCTGAGGTTTCCCCTTACCAGTTTCCAGCTGCTTAGAGAACTGTGACGTTTCCTTTTAATTTTCTTAATACATTTTCAGTATCTTTAGTTCAGCACTTTCTTTTTTCTCAAGCAGGAAAACTTTAGGTTTTACAATTTTAGTTAGTTACTATACTGACTTGCTAATATTGTTGATAGAATGGTGTATATATATATATTTGTGATGAGAGGCAATTTTTTAAACAGCTACGTAGGTGGTTTATGTGCCCCTTGGGGATTTCAAAACTTTTTGTGTTTATGTATTGAAAAGCTTCCTGTCTCTCCAGTTGTGTATTAGCTGGTTTAGTAAGATAATGCTCCTCTCCACAAATACTTGTTTGCATCATGATGGCATGAGACTCTGGCTGAGTTCAAAAGACTGTTTTGTTTATTTGAAATGCTTAAAACTAGTTACTCTTAATTTGTATTTTGTTGTTTACTACATATATTGTGTGAAAACGTGACTTGAAATAGATGCTGAAGGATCAGCCTTTAGGCTTCCAGCATGTAAAATTTCCTGGAAAGCTGAGTTCTCTACTGTAGCATCAGCAGCATGTCTTCAAAACCACATTGTGTTTGTTTTATAGTAGCTCCTAGATGCCAGGCATATATTAAGTCATTTTGAGCCTGCTGGTACATGGACAGAGCTATCGAGCCCAGTGGTTCTGTGTCTTTCTTAAAAGTACTGAGCTATTAATTCCCTAGTCCTCAGGGAAGTTATTTGTAAATGAAGTTAATGTAAAAATTAGAGACTGTTGTTTCAGGGGGCTTCAGGATTCCTACGGAAGTGACAGTTTGCACTTTTCAAAGCAATTCTGTTAAAGATGGGGAAAATAGAAGTTAACCTGACTTGCATTTATGAGTGTTCCTTTCTATCCGTGTGGTTGGAAGTGTCATGATTTTTAATAACACCTGAAAAATTTGATGTGGCTGCTCCTGGCAGTGCTGGATTAGACTTCTGTCTGGGTTAGAGTTCTGTTGTTGAAGATCTAATCTGACTCTGCTGTAACATTTAATGAATACCTAAGTAAAAACATTTTTTAGAAGTGGATCACTGCTCTGATATGTTCCAGTTTGTCTAGTGTACAACACCCATCACATGAGTACAACTTGAATTAATGAAGTAAAATAATGTTACATTAAGAGGGAGATGTGAACAGAAGTTATCATCCTGGGTCCTTTTGCTGCGGAGTGTCAGTTGTATATTCAGGATGACCACTGCAAATTGGGGGATGACCTGTGAGTAGGAGAGAACTTACTCTCCTGTGTAATGTTACCGTGATGACTTTCCATAGAAGTTTGCTTTTTAAAAGGCAAACATTTTGTCCAGTAAAAATAATCTTCTTGGTTTCGTTTGGGATTTCTAGTAGCTTTTGAACCTAGTTACTCCTGGGCTTGCAGAAATACTACAGAGTCGCCCTCGGTGTTGTCTGACACTGGATTTAGTGCATGTGTTTCAGTTCGTTCTTTGTAGAAGATGATTGGTACACTATGAAATGACAATCTCTCTCTGATAAAACTAGTTATGTTTTCAAGTGAGTGTATTTTGATATGAGTTAAATATAAATTTCACTTGGTCCTGTACATGAAGCCTCACATACTTCCATTTGTCCCAAAGTTTTATGTGGTGCAATACTGAAGATGGGTCAGCCGCTGTTACAGAAGTGTGCTGTTACTAAGCCTGGCACTGTTCAGAGGCTCCCCATGTGAGATGCCTCTAATAATCTGTCTGAACATTATCATTTCATTAAACCTCTACTGTTTAGAGTGAGTACAAAAAAGCGGTAGTACACATTCTCCTTCCTTTTCTTGCTTCTCAGGCCTGAAAAGACCATAGTGGCGAATATGCTCGGAATGGATCCGTTTGGTTTTTGTGGTGTTTGGGTTTTGGTTTTCCCCGCCCTGAAAGCACAATGCATGAAAGTGGAAGAACTGCCATCTCTTGTGTCATCACTAGTGTTTGTGTGGCTGTAGACATGGTAATCTGAAAATGAACTTGGATTTGAGGGGGGGAATATTGTTCAACTGGATCAGTTTACCGTTTGGTGTTGGGAAAGAATGTGAATTCCGCTTTTGCTAGTAACATGGGTTTTAGGTCATTTTAATCTCATAGTTCCCACATTTGGTGTTTCCTTTTGCTTGTGTGCCTGCTTCTCCCCTTACCATGTATTTTTCTAGGCTAAAAAACCTGGGTCCTTGTCTCTCTTACTCATCTTAGAAACTCTTTTCCGCACTTATTCCAGTGACAGGCTGATAATTCTGCTCACAGTAAAGCTGAATTCACACTTAAGTACCAGTGTCTGCCTTCCCCCTTATTAGCCCTCTCTCCTTCCTGTTCTGTATTTATTGTTTGCCCTTGCAAAATAGGATTAAGAAAGAAGAGAAATGAAGACAGAAGAACACCTCAGGAAAAATGTGACTTCAGAAGTGTCTGTCCAAAATACTAGTATTAGTAGGCTTGGTAATATGGGAAAATCATAATGCTCATAATGTAAAACCTTAATTGACTTCTGTACTAAGTCATATGCAATTTTAACAAGTTAATTGCATTTGAGTCTGTTTATATGCATTTAGTGCCCTACTAACAATTTAAACTGAAATTCTGTTTCCTGGCTTCATGCTACCCTGAGTCACCGAGCCTTTGGCGCAGGTACCTTGGAAAAATGCTGCATCGGTGGTCCGTGTTTCTTTGTAATGTATCATTTTGGTACTTTATACTCAGAAGTTTTCTTCCTGTAATAAATACATGTAGCTCTGTGATTCACTTGGTTCTGGTTTATTTCTGTACTAAGTAAAACAGCCATTCTTTCCCTTTGATTAACAGATTCAGTGGAGTGTGTGGTGTGCTTCTGGGTGTGAGAATTTTAACGTGCATTAATAGGAAGTCAGTGACTGGCATTAGAACAGCAGCAAAATCCCAGTTTTAAGCTTAATTTCCCCCCTCCCACTGCCTCAGTTGTAACTGAACTAATCATGGGAATTGTTGTGTTCAAATACGGCTTTGTGCGTTCCCTCTGGGTGGGATCCATTCAGCAGCGAAAAGCTGTTCTTTGACATACCGGTAATGTAGATCCTAATAACTGTAATTTTTTGCTTGTTTAAAGGAGTTTATTTTTGTAAAGAAGATGCTTTGCATTTGCTTTTTAAAAAGCAAACTATGTTGCTGTTTGATTTTTTTTTAATTTTTTTTTTTTTTTTTAGAATTATACATCTGATTTTGTAAATAGCAATGCATTGTTCCTCTACAAATGAAATACTGGAACCATGAAGTATTATCCATACAGTATTACAGAAAACATAGTGTGAGATTTTACGTAAAACTTCTCATTCTAACGACATGTGAGGTTTGGGGGTTTTGTTGGGTTTTTTTCTTTTTTAAATGCCTTGCTTTTCCCTTTCATTGGAAAGTAGCAGGGCTGTTATTTTCAGTCATTGCTTTTGCTTCAATGAAGAAATTAAACATAGCTCAGAGTTGCTGGGTTCAACTGCTGGTAGTTCCTTGACCCACTTGAAGCTCAGTTTTCCCCACCAGCACCTTTTTCTTGTATTATCAGGAATAATGATGATACTTTTTTCTTACATCAGTATGTCTTTGGATCATATTTGTATGTTTGCAGAATAGATTGATTCATCTTGGGTGTTTAACTTTCACCCATGTACCTGCCAAATTCAGTCTACTACAGACCCGAGAAGGTTTTTGTTGTTCCTGAGCTGAGTAAGTGTAGAGCTGAAGTCTTACTATCACCCGCTTTTTGAAATTTATAAAAGCTGAAAAGTCTGAGTGGTACAGTTTTAAAGTGCTCAAAAGTCAGGCTAGTCCAGTATGACCAATTATGTGAGCTTATTTTGGTGCTCCGGGAGCATGTGGGAGAGAAGGCTGTGTTTGGGGTCTGGGTTGTTGGTTTTTTTCCTTTGGGTTGGAGTTTTTTTAGTGAAAACATAATTTTGTGTGTGTAAGACTTTTATAGGACATATTATTGTCAGAGGTCGTACATTAATCGTTTGGCAGTAAGTTGCAAAGTAAATGTGAATCTCTTAATTACGAGACAGAGAGGAGATACTTGCTCACCACTGTCTGCCTGGTCCGCATGGAGCAGCAGTGAAGATTAGGAAAAATATTTAATTCTGAATACTGAAAACTCCCATGTTTTGTCAGCTTGGACAACTTCTGGTTACGGCTTAGGGTCCTCTGAGGTGCCACTGGCTGAAAGCACCAACTTGTGCTGTAGTAGCTGTGTTAACAGTGTTGAGTCATGATACAAATTGCTTGTCAGCATTTTCACTGCAGTGGCTTCTAACCCTGCTGGGAACAGGTCTTGCTGCTCCTGTAAGAGAAAAATACCCGCACCGAGCCCACGTGGAGCCTGTTCTGACTGTGCCGTGGGTGGCAGCAGTAACCGTTAGGTGGTAGCCATCTCACTGCGTAGCTTGGGCTGGGAATTCTTCTGCAGAATAGACTTGTACTCATTCTTCAAGCAATAAATGTGTTTTATTGTAAACTGGAAGCAGGGAGCATCCTCGTGTTTTAGGTGATTATAATCACCTTGTTAATGAGCTTTCATGGTAAGTAGAAAAATGCTTACAGAGATCAGAATATAGATGGGAGCCTAAAGTGACTTTGGGGAATTTTTTGTCTTTTTCCTGAAACTAGAATAAGTGCCTTAAAATGAAACTTAGCACTAAGCAGCCTTCTGTGTAATGCAGAACTGTACTGCCAAGTGCCTCAAAACTCGGGGTTGCCTGTATGACTGGGATATAAATCGATACCTTTGTAACCCAAAAAGGTCTTAGCTGTCAGAATTACAGAAAACTTTCCTGCGCCAGGGGTACCCACTGACATTTCCGAACAGCCCTTCCTGAAAGCACAATGTTTGGGTCAGGATGAGGCTGTCTAGCATAAAACTGCAGACAGCTTGCACAGTGGTACTCTGCCGATTTAAATTACAGTCAC
The DNA here is from genome assembly GCA_013399095.1 of Psophia crepitans. NCBI lineage: Eukaryota > Metazoa > Chordata > Aves > Gruiformes > Psophiidae > Psophia > Psophia crepitans. The sequence continues at coordinate 335,145 of VWZZ01001440.1, read as the reverse complement.
CACTCCCTTGATTTGCCTTTTTTTCTGATGTAGAGAGGGCTATTTTTGGAAAATTCATACAGTTCAAAGTGGTAATTTAAATAGAAGAGCTGTTTCAGCAGAGCTTTGGGGTAGGCTAAATATTGGACTGACCTTTGCAGAGTTCACTGGTCTGTTGGAATCTGAAAATTTACATAAAGAAATACGCTTGTGGCTCTGGAGAGAAAGGATTGTGCATAACAGATCTCGATCTGACCTCCTTGCTTCTCCTTCCTCCTAATCCTCCCTTGGATTATTTGTGGAAGGTAGCAACAGTTTTCCAGCTGAGGAAAGTCTTCCTATGTAATCAGTTCATTCTTGCAGCTAAGCCACAACCTTCTTGCTTTGTCAGATGTCTCATACATATATTTATGTATGTTTTCACAGTTACATATTTACATCTTGTTCTAATTCTTGCTGATCTTAAATCTTGCACAATTCTTGCACAAAAAAAATTATATTCTTATTTTTGTTTGGCAGTTTGTATGTACTACAGCAAAACTTGTATCTATCCTCTGCAGTACACTGAAGTCGTCTATAAATTGATAAACTATGAAGACAGTTAGAAACAAGACAATTGCTTTTCTTAGCTCAGCAAATGATTCCTCTCTTTTTTTCTCATTCTCATAAAATGTGGTTTTTGACACACTAATCATTTGGCCCTTGCTAATGCAGTATGGCTGCTCCTTGTACCACACGGAATACCCTTATGCGTTGATGATGCCGGAGTGTACTTGGCAGTCTCGTTAATGGATGGCCAGTGCCTCAAGGAGTTACACTGTGGTAGGACCACACAGCTGGAGCAAAGGTATCTGCAGAGCTGGGGGCTGTAGAAGCATACAGGTGCTCACAGGACTTGTGGGGACAGATAACTTTATCATTTTCAAGAGACAGATACTACTGTGTGTTGCAACCATAGAGTTTACAAACAAATCTGGAGGACTGAAATAGCACAAAATATTATAAAATGTTGTAATAGATTGCAGCAACTACAGTTGTGGTCCGTTTTGAAAACTACCTTGATTAAACCACTGCTAACTTCTGTGTTGGAAGGTTAGTTTTGTTTAATTTACATTAGCACCAGTAAAGCTTGGATTACCGGTGTGTGCATTGCAGTGTGCTTGATCAGACCTAACTGTAAGCTGCTCCTGGAAGGATTTTAGTCCCACCTTGTCCCTGGCCACATGTTGACTCCTTTTGTCTTTGCGTCATACCTAGTAATAGTGCAGCCACTGGCCTGAATGAAAACTCACTTGGCAAAAACAAAAATTTGCCAGGTCAGCTTGCTGGTTTGCTGCGGTAATTTTTCCACCTCTTTATTTCTTGCCCATGAATAAAATAAGTTTTACTAGCAAAACCCAAGCTAATTGTAATGGCGAATGTTTGAAAAAGGAGGTTTTGTTGGCAGAACTCTGTAACTGTCGCTGAAGTCAGAGGTGAACTAACTTAAGGTGGCTAAAAGTTACAGTGTAGGGCTGGGCTGCTGGGCTCTCTTGCCTCAGACTTTGATTTTTCAAACCCACGTAGGCAAATCCTGTCTTAAGCTGGAGTTGGTTAGATTTAACTGTCAAAAAAGGGTAAAAGTAATAATTGTTCTAAAGAACAAAACCAGGGCTGTGCCTCGGCTCAGCAGTTTGCTGGAGGCTGGTCTGTGTACCAGCAGGAAGCCAGCGTTCTGGGACAAGTTAGTTCAATTAAAATAAAACAGAATTAAAATACAAAGCTGTTTGATTTTTTTTTAATTAACAGGCTCTGTGTTTTGATATCAATTGTGTTTTTCCACGTATTCTTCAGTTTAACTTATTGAGATGATACCTACTAACTTTCTGTGCAGGGGATTCCGTTGTTGCAGGCATCTTTGTACGGCTGTTTTGGTCACATTTTCAGAAAACTGTCTGCAGTTGGGTACAACTGTGATACAGGTTCAAAATCTACTTCTGGAGAGGATTCCTTGACTGGTGGTGACATACATTTGGCAGTAAAAGCATGTTCTGTTTTTCATGACATCTTGGTTTTTTCTTTCTTTGAGAAAGAAAGAAGGGGAGGTTCCCAGGTCTTTTTTGGTTTGTCTGTTTTTGAGCAAAACCCCCAGCCCAGCCCAAATCAACCCACCAACCCCCCTCAACAAAACAATGAGCCTCAAAAAAGTAAACTTATTTTCCTGTGTAGGTAAGAGGTGAAAATTATGTATCCAGGCTCCTAGTCAGTCTACAAATGGATAGTATGAAATACAAAAGGTCTTTATTTTCTGTTGCGGCAACGTCAAAGACATTCCACGTGTTTCTGACTACTGAATTCTCAGAGATATGTGTGTCCAGTACAACTTACTTGAAGATGTAATTTTGCTCTATTAACCACTGATTGCAAATTTTGCTTCCAAATATCCTGTTTAGTGTGGTTGCACCAGAGCGGTGGAGAGGTCAGGAGCTGAAGATGCTTTTGAGCTACAGAGAATTTCCACCTGTGTTGGTTGGAAATAATGCCCGTTTGAACGGGTAAGGTGGTATTATGCTTCCACGCAGGGACTGGAAGCTGTGCTCCCATTCCTGCAGGGAAGTGAGCGCTCCAGGCTGAATGTGGAATCTGGAAATCTTCCAGTTACTGTAATTCTTAAACACTGAAACATGTAATTCTTTGTTCTGTTGGCAAACAGTGGGGTGAACTAAAAGGGTAGCTCAGATAATGCTTTTAACAGAAAATGTTTTTTTGCAAGATTGTCTCTCCTGATGCCTTACTGGCTGTATACTTCAAAGTCTTCTCCAAGTGAACTCAGAGAAGTGTTTTCTCCTTAGCAATTTAGTTGCGAGCTTGGCGTTTGGGTTTGGGGGGGAGAGTTTTAGAAGAGCAGCTCTCTGGAAAAGGTAGAAGAGGCAACTGAGTTTTTAGTTGGATGTTTAAAAATATGTATATATGGTATCTAATAGTGTGAAAATGCTGTTTTGAGCCCTGTCTCTGATAAACAGGAGAATTATTCTCCGGTTCCAACTTTGAAATGCCTGCCTGAGCCCTAACCAAGTCTGCGCAGGAAAATCTGGGTTTAGTGGACATCTCAAATTACTCTTTTTCACTTCAGACTTGCTTCAAGTTTTTTTCTGATTGATCAGTGTTTCCGTAACTTACTCAGACTTAGCAGACCTTATCTGCACGTGACAATGAGATGAAATTGTAATGTTACTTTAGAAAACAACCTATTCCTTTAACGTAAGTGAAGCCATAGCAATTTGCTTGTTTTTCCTATGAATCACACTAAAGAATGGCATAGTGTTGAGATGTGTTTACAGCTGTGGGTGCCATGACTTCACGCTTAAAATTGTACCTTTAACTGTTACACTCAGATTTAACTTTGGTTTGGCAACAAGCCTAATGGAGGCTCTTAAATATGTATAGATCTTGCACATGTAAGGCAGTTGAAAGAGGCTTTTTATTTATACCCTTGACCTGGAATCCAGTGAAGGAAAAAAGTACTATTGGTTTTACCTACAGAGTGAGTCCACCCCCCAACCAAAATGAATATTTGCACTTTTAACTGTAATTGATCTTCACGTACGTGGCGGTGCTCTTCTTTCATATGCCCTAGGGCTTTGCGCTGGGTTTTGATATCTTGATTTGCTTGAGTTTGATTTGCTTGTCTTAATAAATGATGCTATAGTGATACCTCACAAATGCCTCGCACTGTAGAATCAAAAATTAATTACTCTTAGCAATAAATTGTCCTGATCAATATTCTTCATACTTCTTTTAAGGAATAAAATAGTAGAATGTTTGGGAAATACCAGAGACAAGTAGATTCAAGAAAACATTTTCCTTGTGAGTGGTGTACTCTTGCACGATCAAAAGAAACTGGATGCATCGGGTCTTTGCAGCGGTGTGACGGTGAAGGCTGATTTTTGCCTACAGCCGATAGCTCCAAAAACCAGGGGTGGGGCAGGGGAAGTGAGTTGCAAAACACTCTTCAACTTGTCTTGAATTTACCAACTAGTATTTCTTGACTTTCTGTTTTTCTATTGCTATAGTAATCACTGATGTAATAAACACATTAAATAGCTTTTGAAATATATAAAACCCTTGGAGGATGGGGAGGTGGGAATTTTCTCCATACTTGGTTTTTGTCACTTAACACCAAATTTCCAGAAAAAGTTGGATTTTGGGGTTTGAGGTTTTTTCTTCTTTTTTTTTTCCTGGTTCCCTTTGAAAGAATTGTCTGTCTGCTGGGATGGGACCCTCAAACTGAATGAATGCATTCAGCGAGTTCTGAAAATGAATGATGAGATGCTTCACTGTCACCTTTCCAGTGCTGGTGCCTACCTACAAGGAGTTTTCTTTCGAAAAGAATGGAAACTGGGAAAGTGGGATACATGTTTTGGTGGGCATGGATTATTGTCACTTACCTTGTGAGGAGACAGTGGACATTTGATAATAAAACTGATACTTTAATTGTAGATGAAAAGTACCATATTGATTGATTTATATAGTTGTGGCTTTTAATGTGGGCTGAAGAGTATTTGAAGTTTTGTGTGGTCACTTCTCAAGCAGCCACATCTTTCAGAAGCTGAAACGTGCAGGTGAATTCACATACGGATCCAGTTCACAGTTGTGTCTGGTACAAGAAGCTCCTCACAAGTTTTGAAGGACATTTTGTATAGAAGAAAAGGTATGGACTAAAATTGCACTCAGAAAGACTTAGATGTCAAAAAAAGTCTTCTCATTTCACCAGAGTGTTTTGAACAACAGGTGAGGTAAACATCTGTCATGACTGACTGACTGTCTTTCCCTGAAGTAAAATGAAATTATAACTCAAGGAATTAAATGATCTCCTGACATTCCTGTCAGTGTGAATTTCTGTGATTCTGTGATAGATGTCTGCAAGTTGTAGGTTTGGTCCCATTAAAAAAAGTAAAAGAACTTGTCTCTTCTATTTTAATCCATCCTTACTCTAGTCTATCTAGTACACTTACCTTCCTTTTGGAGTTTTATTTTCCTTAATCTTGAAAGCACTTGGCTGTTATGATTGATGATAAAGAAAAATGCCTGATGAAATGTAACCTTCTCTCTTTACGTGGTCTTTAGTGAAGTTAGTTCATCTACTGCACTTTTCAAGTTGACGATTTATTTGTTGCTCTATTGTTTGCATCTCTTGTACAGTAAATGCAGGGAAAGTTTATCTTGCAGCTGTTGTAACAGCTTTTGTATGAGAATGATTCATGTCCAAGGCCTTTAGCATGCATTGCTATGGAAACTTCAGTGCGCAGGCTTCTCCTTGACAGAGTTTTCACGATAATTTCTCTTGTACTTAGAAGTCAGGGGAGTGATACTTGCTACTGAAACACTGAGGGGCTGAATTTCTTTGATCATCCATTTAGCAGGCTTCTTGTGCAAACAGAAAGAGGTTTTTATTTCAATTACATAAAACTTCCGTGATCTCTGAGGCAACAATTTTGGGATACTTAAGCAAATGCTGCCACTGAAGTCTTTCCTGTTTGATTTTTATGTCCAGAAACATGCCAGTTCAGGAATCTGAATCACTTGAGAAACCTTTCCATTCATTCTTTATTATTATTCACGCAGACAAGTCCTCTGATCTAGTTTTCCATGTGGTTTTGCAAATGATTGTGCCAGCATGGGATGAAGAAAGAGAGTAGGTGCTGGTAAAAGGTGAAAAGTTGCTTTTTTTAATGGCAGCGTTGGCTTGTGGTCCCGTCAGACTGGCCCATGATGAGCAGGTTGTGTAGAGGGTGGTGGTGCTCTGTGCTGTCCTCAGGAGACACGATTGGTTCCTGTCTTTCCTCTGGGTCTTTGTTGAACAAGGTGAGTTGCAGACACTTACTGCTGAATGCGGAGGACAAGTACCAGGCTTTGCCTAAGGTACTCCTCCTGCTGGTTGGGAAGGACTGTTGAGAGTCTTATCAAGAAACTGGTTATCTTTTGGTGATCAGGAGGAGCTGAAATATGAAAACAAGTGCTTGCACTGACGGGGTGATTTTCTTCAGTTGAAAGTGCAAAAGAAATAACCAAACCAAAGGAATTGAGAAGGAAGTACGTGATAGGAGAACAATAGGGCTAAAACAGAGGATTTTATAAGAAATTGCTAAGCAGTCAGATGGCAGAGACCCTGCAGGGTGAAGGCTCACAGTCAAAGGCAGGTGAGCTTGGGCCTGTGGCCACAGAAGAAATGAGCTTGACCTGCAGCTACTGGTACAGAGGAAAGGGAGTTTGCAAGTGTCTCTAATGTAACACTATTACTGTTGTTGTTGCAGCTTTTATTAGCTGGTTACCATCTTCTCTAGCTGGGAATGAAGTGGGTCTCTGTTCCCTTGGGAAGACAGAAGTTATTCATTTTTTCCCAGAAGAAGGGAGAGTGCTGCTTGGAACGCCAGCTGTAACTGGTGTGGCGTATTTTGCATGGTTACTGTTTGGGACGCGTGGAAGTGGTGGTGTGTCGCAGTGGCTGGGCATCCCTGGAATTGTTCTGTAGGTAAAGGTCTATGGAGCAGTCTGTGCCAGGCTGGAGAGCTCGCTGCTTGGATTGTTGTCGGGACAATACTTTCACTGTATAGCTGTAGGGCTGACACACAGAATATGTTATAGAACAGTGCTTGCTGTGTCTCTGTCTTGGCATGCCTTGGCAGGCCCTGTGTTGTAAGCACTTGCCCGTGAAGCTGCCAGAAATAGAGACTTAACAGCAGAGAATTTGCTAAAATTTATCTCGGCCATGTAAAGATGTAGAGTGAGATCTGAGTTGTAGAGAAGGTGTTTGGGAAGTGACCTTTCAGTAGCTGGCTGAGAAAAGGAGCTTACAGAACAAAATAAGTCATCGGTGTGTTTGGTTTTATGAAGTACTTGGGTCTAATATTATAGACTAGTTACTATAGTTATTTGTTACCTGAGTTAGCTAGAACCTGTCTGATAGCCTGATTAAATAACTAACTTGTACAGCAACTTCCTTACACGGATGTTGAGATTCAGGTGTGGTGGTATAAGAATCCTAAAAATGTACTTCCTGGGAAAACCAATGGTGTCTGTATTTTGAGCATATATTGTAGAGCATGTATGTTCTGCATAGATACCGGAGCCAAGGAGTGGGTTGGTGGTTGCTCTTGTAATGTGGCACGCAGCTGACCTGCGCCGAAGTCCTTCAAAAGACAGCAGTTTTTAGCATGGCCTTATCCAGTATTAATTTTCACAATGAGAATGAAGAATAATAATCTTTTCTTTGTGGATTGTCATGTAGTAAGTACTAAGAATTGCTTCTAAAACTGGTATTTAAGTCAAAGGACAGCTATGCATGGGCTTGTTACAGGCATTTTCTGTGCATGTTTCCATGACTTGTTCTGCAATTAAATACTTAATTTTACAAAAGTACTTCATGGAAGGAAGATGGTTTTGTTTTTATGTGTGCGGTGGAAAGCTGATTAAATGTGGCTGCACGAAGTCTACTCCAACTTAGGAAATTTTTCAGAAGTGTGGGGTTTTGTTTTGGTTTTGGCTGATCCCATCTGGATAATGTAGCACTGATGCTGTGCTTGGCTCTGGGAGTATGCGAACTTGCATGCTTGAAATACGCTTATAGGAGAATCCAGTTATGTGCATATGGACTCTGCTGGATTCGTAGAAGGTAATTTAGATTTCAGTTAAAATACAAATGGGTTTGCAGATCACTGCCTGGCATTCTCAATAATACTCAAAGCTTTGAAGTGATCTTACTTCTCAATTCTTCCGTGTGATGCTCCCATTTGCTTATTATGTCTAGTCTAGATTAATGCGTTAGAAAGTGTTTGTTTGGGGTCAAGAAGTTCTAGTCTCTTAATGAACCATCCAGTGGCAGTTAAAAAGATGCAGTGTTTTATTACGATGAGATTCATTTCAGCATTATAAAATTATTATTGAAGTTTGCTTTTGGACTGCTTGTGTTGGAAACTTTGGATGGAATCTGGACATGCCCAAGCTGCTCACTTGACTCCCACCGTATGGTTCCTTGTAGACTTGTCTGCCTGTGTTTCGTTACTCTTCTTCCACGTGCCTCCAGCAGCAGGAAAGTGTGCCTCTATCTCCCTGGCCCTGTTTGCTGGGTTGTCAGGGAGGATGAGTTTTCCCAGACCATAATCGTGGTACCAGCACTGAGTTTTGGGATGTCCTGCTGTGAGACCTATATGTGGAGAAGTCAGGCAGTATCACTAGTGTGCAAGTAGCAAGGAGTTTATTCGACTTTTGCACCATTGTGTTTTTCTTGTGCCGGGCAGAAGGACTGTAACTCTTGTTTCTCCCTTGCATAGAATCAGCAGTGGCTGTCCCAGTCATCATATCAGTAGGGTTATGGTGTATTAGGTCATTTAGAATGAGTTTGTAGGGATTCAGTTTCTTTCATTGTACCAAAGAGCCCTCAGGTTTTCATACAAAACCTAATGGATTATGCACGAGGCTGATCCGTGATCCGTGTATCATCCTTACTTTATCTCTTTTGTAAATCTTTAACATTTACAGCCTTGTTTTGACTAATGTTTAGTAATTATGATGAAATGGTATTTTAATTATCATAGCTCCCAAAATTGCCACCAAATGATGAATTATATAGAAAACGTTGTTCTCTAAAGTATTTGCCAATTTATGAAGATACAATTTTGTGAACAGCAGTTAATAAAGGTTAGTGCATAACCCTGGACGTGTTTAATCCCAGTTGAAATTCCACTCAGTCATTTTGCTTTTCTTACAAATTTGGAGTTTCTGAAGATTCTTTTAATAAATGAATGCCACTTTTTATTCTCAAATCCAAACAGGATACGAAGTTTCCCTTTCCCTTCTCTCAAGGTTGCATGAGGGAATGGTTCTCCCTGAAATTTAAGCTAGTAACAGGACATAAAACTAGCGTGCTCACCCTTAAGCTGTTTCTTGTCAGTGTCTGCTTGGCTGTAATCATTAACTAATGCCAGTATGTTCTGAACTACGTTGTATATAACCTGACCAGCATTTATATGTACACTGATTGGAAGTGCTTCGTTACGTTGCATATATTTGCAATTCAGTATATTGATCTTCATGGATGCTTTTAAGATTTCTGTTCCACAGCCTGGAAAGTAAAGATCAAACATGACCGAAATTTAAAAAATAAGTAGTATATATAAGCTTAGGGTCATCTTTATGTGTCGGCCAGCATTAGGAGCAAATAAGGCATCTGGTTTTCACTTTAGTGGGGGGTAATACTGAAGTTACTTATGGTAACTAACAAAAGTAGCTTCTCATTTCTTAAAAGCTTATTCAACAAGTATATCATTTCATCTAATAGAGGCAGTCTGTTTTTCAGTGATGTTTAATACTGAATTTCTGTAGTAGAAAGTTCACATTCATGTTTATGTATTAAAAAAGTGCTTTAAAGTGTGTGCTAGTGGTTTAGTAATTTTCTCCTAAATTGCTTTTAAATTGGTAATGGGATGAGTGAATCTTTTAACTGTCTCATATCTTTAGTTTTTATTTGCTTAGTGATATTTAATTTGGAACTATCATGTAATTCAATTATCTTTCTTCCATATCCATAGTCTTGCTGAAATTTGGCTTTCTGCTTGGTTTTCAGAAATGTTTAGTTATCCTTCCTTGTAGAGTAAGACTAATGCAATTAACTTTGGGCATTATTCTTTTCCTTTTCCATGACTATAGCACAAGTTATTGAAAAACTGTTGGGAGTTGTAGTTTGACTCCCGGAGCCTCTCCTTGTCTGTTGTACCCCCACCAGCATGGTGACCCGCTGCTTGACTTACTCGAGCATGCCAGTGTCTTCTTCTTTTGGGCCCCCCAAAGTGTAGGCAGTACCTGAGATGGGGGCCTCACAAGTGCTGAGTAGAGGGAGGGATCATTTCTCTTGACTTGTGAGCTGCCGTCTTCCTGTTGGTCCTTTCCTCAAGGTCCTGCTTAAAGGTACTTCTGTCTGCTCTCCCCAGCTGACTGTCAGCTCGGAACTTGCTGAGGCCACCTCTGTCCCAATGTCCGCATCAAAAGAAGTTTCAGTGTAAGCTGCAGAGTAGGCTTTGGTCTGTCAAGGATAGGGAAAAAAAAGGCAAATATTAATGTTTATATTTCTGTGCTTTAAACACAAAGAAAATTGATCTAAATAAAGCTGGGTTTTAAGCTTCCTGCTGAGATTTCTATCAGGAATCCTCTATTAAATGGTGTGCCAGATGTAATAGGGAAGTAATTGTGTGAGGTTTAATAAATGTTGCAGCTTCTTGTGAAGTCTGGGGTTTTTTTTGTTTGTTTGTTTCCTGGACTGGGTGAACCTTGAGTGCCAGTATTGCAGCTTAACTATTATCAGTTAAGACAAAAGGAGGAGGCTGAGGGGAGACCTCATGGGGGCCTACAGCTTCCTCCCGAGGGGGAGCCAAGGGGCAGGCGCTGATCTCCTCCCTCTGGTGCCCAGCAACAGAACCCCAGGGAACAGCCTGGAGCTGCCACAGGGGAGGGTTAGGGTGGAGATCAGGAGAAGGTTCTTCCCCCAGAGGGTGGTGGGGCCCTGGAACAGGGTCCCCAGGGCAGTGGTCACCGCCCCGAGCTGGGCTGAGTTCAAGAAGCGTCTGGCCAACGTGCTCAGTCATCTGCTGTGATGGGGCTGGTCCTGTGTGGGGCCAGGGGTTGGGCTGATGGGCCTTGGGGGGCCTTTCCTACTCGGGAGATCCGATGATTCTATGANACCAAAGCGATACTCCACACCATATGGCGTCATGCTCGGTTTACAAGGGGCTTGGGGGAAGAGGAGGGGGGAGCCAGCAGCGTTTGGAGTGATGGCGTTTGTCTTCCCAAGTAACCACTACACGTGAGGGAGCCCTGCTGTCCTGGGGATGGCTGAACCCCTGCCTGCCGTGGGCAGTGGGGAATGAATGTCTTGTCTTACTTTGCTTGTGCACGCGGCTTTTGCTTCACTTACTAAACTCTTGTGTCTGAACCCACGAGTTTTCTTTCACTCTTCTGATTCTCTCCCCCTTTCCAATGAGGGGGGCTGAGCGTGGTGCTCAGCTCCCGGTTGGGGTAAAACCACGACAAGAAGTCTTACAGAAAACAGGATAGTGTTATTTACATGCCAGGTTGCATTGATTGCAATTGAAGCAATTTTAATGTGTTTGAGGGGAAAAAAATAATGCTGTTCTGAACTCGCCACATTCAGGTTACCATAAGGCTTTCGAACTGTCCTTTGGTGGTTGTACAGATTTTACATGCTGCAGTCGTGAGTATAAAAAGTTAATTCACGAGCTATAGGGTTTATATTCCTAGATGATACGAGAACTTCAGAGAGAGCTGCTCTAAAGATTTGTCATCCAATTCTCTATTTGTGTTATAATAAGAAACAGAATTAGCAAATGGCATGGGAGAAATGGACACTTGTGATGACACACCTTCTTTTTCCCAATTCCAGGGCATATTCCCTTGTGGATTCCAGTCAAGTGTCTACCTTCCTGATTTCTATTCTTCTCATAGTCTACGGCAGTTTCAGGTAAGATTTTTCTTTAAGGTTCTCAGAGTTTTTCAAATAAAAATATGGCAAGTGACTGAACTGTTTATGCCTTTTGTTTCATTGTATCTTGGTCAGACTGATGGCTAATGTAAATGAACTATTTCTTGCTTTAAAAAAGGAGATGGAAAAGGCAGCTAGTTGGGGTTTCTGAAAGACATAGTTGTGTGTTACGTCACAAGCACGTATATGATAACTTAGAGTCTAGTCCTTGAAGACAGCTCTGTAGAATTGTGTTTTGGAGGTTTTAAAAGGATTCTCGAGGGAGACAGGACTGTAATGTTACCGATAGTGAATTTTATATATAAAAATATATTATATATATGGTCAGTTCAGCATGTCCGTGTGGTTGCAAACCAGACTTGTAAAACAGAGATTCCCGATTCCCAGTGCTATTTACTTGAGTGTGAGTAACAGCTTAATAGAGAAGTGCGACACACCGTCAAGTGTTGAATTCCAGCAAAGTGTCTGAGAACTGCTGCAGGATAAGTTTGAATCTTTCAAAATCACATTTGTCCCACTTCAGGAGACTTGAGTATAGGTCAGAGAAAGTGGCGTTGTCCCTTTAGACTTACATCTTGTGTTAGACAGCTTGTTTTAATGTAGTGTCACCTAGGGAATGAGATTCATACTGACATATAAAAAAATTAATCATAGCATGAAAGTATTATTTTTTTCAAACTTAAGTACAGCATGTTTTTCTTCCTGTTTCTTGAAGGCCATTGCTTCATTTAGCAAGTCTATGATAAAAGGTCATACATTCACTATGAAGTCTCTGAACTGCTATGAGTATTCCTGACACAGATGACAGCCATGGTCATACATACGATGTCAGTGTTTGCCACCCTATTCCTCTACAGACAGGCTCTTACCATCTTGTCCCCTGCTTTGCATTTCAAACTGCTCTGGTAACAAGGACTGCAAACTTCAGAATGCTGTAACTTACTGGATGAAGTAGTGGAACAGTGATGGATAGAAATCAGTTAAATCAGCTGAGGAGATGCCCTGTTCTAGGCCACTTCCTTTGCATGCATCTTGAAGACCCCAAGACGCAAGATATTACAGACCAAGACAGGGTCCCGCAGTTCTAAAATGAATTTGCTATACATAGTTTTTTTAGCACATGTCTGAGCTGAAACGGACAGTTATGTTGGTGACTTGGACAAATTCCCATTCTGTTTGGTCAGCAAGTGAGGTCAAAAGCAGTTTTTAACAGAAAATTGTACAGTGGCGTTAACAAAGGGGTCTAAGATACAATTAAGTTATTTAAGAAATTCAATTGTGGTAGTAAGTTGCAAAATTATATGCATCTGGAAATTCCTAAAGCAGTAAAATAGAACTTCTGGCAAAGTGGGTGGATTTTCTTAGAAAAGTGGCTTGCCGGAAAGACAGAAGTTACGGCTTAGGGTGCTTGTTCTCAAATGACAGCAACGATATCTTCATCTAGATTTGAGTGCTGCGTCTCAAATGGAGCTGCATAAGACAATAAACAAATAGCACTCCTTAGTTAACCTTCACATTGCAGAAAGTGGGGTTTGTTTCTGATTTCTTAGTCTGAAAAGAAGCAAATAGAGTTATTGTGGTATTGCTGGCAAGTGACTTAAACAGAAATGCAGTAATAGGATCAGAAAGAATTGGGTGGGTGAGTCATTAGGATAAAATCCACATGCGTGGTGGATCTAATCTAATGCAAGAGGCTTCAGGGGAACAAAGGAAAGCCGTGGTCCACTGTCCGTATTCATGCAAACAGCGTTTGTCTGAAACCCAAACAAACAAAAAGGCCAAACCCCCAAGATATTCAGAAGAATGTCTAATAGATCATGGGTAAAGTCTGCGTCTAGACCAAAGTACAGTTTATAGACTTGAGTTCCCGCTTCTCTTGCTGTCGGTGAATCAGCGTTTCCTTACATTTGTGCTGGGGCAGGAGTTCCAGCTTCCAGCCCTTCTGACTGTCTCTCCTATATAAATTCTGACTGTCTGTCAGTCCTTGAACTTGGTATACTTTATTATTTACTGCCAAAGGGGCAAGGGTAGTCTTTTAAACTGTCCCAAGCTGTAAACTGGAGTGTGCAAATATATGTGTTAGTTAGGTTTTTTTAAAGAGGTGAGCTTCGCTTGGAACAGATTGTTTCCTAAGGGTTCTCATGAGACAGGCACCTGCTCTGGTGCAAGTGCTTCTCTCTGGTTTAAATGTTGGGGTTACTTTGCAGCCAGGTAACAGCTAAATCTTTTTCTATCCTATCACATACCCAGACACAGAGTCTCAGCTTATGCAAAGCCAGATTTAACCCAGAATCTACCTGTTCAAGTATCTGCTTTTAAACCAAACCAAGAAGTGTGAGATAAAACTAGTGTCTTCTGTCATTAGGCTTTGGGTACCCAAAATATGTGTGCAAATAGAAAATAGTTCAAACAGTGTCCGTGTGGCTGGCTTCACAACTTGACATTTACAGAAATCAGGATACATACGTCACAGTAAAACTTAAAGAGAAAGGCTGTGGGTTCATAAGCATCTGCAGCCGCAGCGCTGACAGGGCGGCATCGGGGATTTTGAAAAAACCTCACTGAATGCTACAGAGGTTGCCTGCATGTGTGCACAGATGAGTTGGTGCACACAAAATACCTGCTGAAGGTGAGATGTTCCTTCTCAGAAACGTGGGACTCGGGCATTCTTACCCCATATAGGCAATGAAAGTGGTTTTATGTGCACTTTCTGCGGCTGTTTCCCCTATTCTTAATCCTACTCCAGATCTTGTGTTGGAACTTGTCCTTTAATCTCGCAGCAGTGTTTTGTGGGTGCCTGTAGCAATGTTGGAGCACACAATGTATTTTAGGCTCTCTTTATAATATGCATTGAGATTTGATTGAATTTAACTGTCTCAGGTCAATGATTGATTTTGATTGTAATTTTTTATTTAGAGCAATTGAAATCTGGCAATTCTGTGGCAGCCCACAACTCTCATAGCCCCAGAGCTGTTAAGATGGGTGACTGTCCTCACTAAGTAGAGCAAGAAGGAACTTCTCAACATATTGCATCTGCAGGCGACTCTAGAGATACATACTTGCTTTCATACGTCCTCCATTGTTCCACAAGAATATTCTCCTGCAGGGTTTCTCCGAAGCCTTGCTGCAGTGGAAGTGATCCATAGCTGAATCTGAACTTTCATGGTAATAATGTGCCAGCGGCTTACTCATTCCTTTGGCCTCAGTGTAACCCTACTGAGCGGCTCCCTGTGGGAGGCTGATCCGAGTTGCTTTGAAACATTGCGCTAGAAATCCTACCAGCTTGAACTGTGAGGACCCGCAGAAGAAACAACTGTGTAGTTTATTGCCTGATGGGAGGTGCTGGCTGAATGTCGCCTTTGGAAGCCCAGCAGAAACTTGAACAAAAAAGCAAATCTTTCTCGGCTTCCAGTTTCTTTACGGTCCAGCAGTTTTCAATTTTTTGTCTTGTTTTACAAGATAATTTTTAACTCTCTGGGAGGATGTTTTAGTGATCACTTCTCTCTTTTTTTCTTTCTTCTTTTTTTTTTTTTTAATTACGTTAGTGATAATTTGTAGCAGAGGGAAGGGCCAAATCATAAAACGGATGGAGATTATTCAGAAGTTGTCTTGGATCTTGGAACAGCTGTATTGCTAAGCAAAAGTAGTTCCCTAATTTATGCTTACTTTTGAGGTAGGGATGTTTACAGGTAATAACATAAGAACTGCTGACACTATTACAATGAAAGAAAAAGGGCCGAAGTTGTTTTATGAGCAGTAGATCTAACAGTTTCTTTCCAGTTTTCTTTGCTGATAGCAATCCCTTAAAGTATGAGTTGCCCAATGCCACTGGGAGAATGATGGTGTGAAGTTCTTGCTAAACTGCGCTAATTCAGAGAGGAATGAAACGCTGCTCTGCGAAAAGAATTATCTTGTTTGACTGAATCTTGGATCAAGTCCTGGAGGGCTGTCAGCCTCCTCCTGGAGTTTTATAGCTTGAGAGGAAAATGATGAGTCTACAATGCATTAATGGGGGAAAAGGAAGCATGAATGAAGGATAAAGGCGCCCCAAACAACATGCAGAGCAGAGAGCTCTTTAAAAGAACAAGTGAAAAGAACAGATTAATCTGTTAGAATTATAGTGTTCTCCATTGCCTCTTTGTTTTTTGGACAACTTTTAAGTTGATGATCCACAGTCTGTGTAGAAGTACTATATGTCTGATGTTGAAGCTTCCTCATATTTTGCCTCAGCCCAAAAGCTGCTTTAATCCTGACCCCTGCTTGGGAGCGCCTGCATAGTAGACGCAGAAGAAACAAAGCTCACTTTAGGCTGGAAGAGCCCTTTTTTGCTTTTGTGTTATACAGTGAAACCACTCAGCCTCTCTTTCTTCAGTACACTACCTTTATCTTGATACTATAGACCTATATGTGCTTGATTCCAGGTTGTATGACTGCAGCATAAAATAGCTCACCTGTGCATTTCTCTGGGTATCCTGTACACTGAAATGAAATAACTTTGATACCTAAAGAATTGTTCAGAAGATTGTAGAGTATTTCTTTCTTGTCTGACAAATTAATAAAACTTGCTGACTCTGCATAGTATGATTACTCACCACTCAACTTGAAAAGGAGTTTCATGCCTGGTGACCTGGAAGTTCTACTGAAGTGCTTGGTATTTGATGCTGCTGCAGACGTAAGACAGGAGCTGCACAGAGCTTCTGGTAGTTCTCTACAGCATATAGAATAAGTGAATCTGTAGCTAGGTCATGGATAACATGCTTCTATCCAAATGATGAACTATCATGGTAAACTTAATTGCTCGTATTTTTATATAAAACAACCTAGAATTTAATTGACTGCTGGCCAAAACAGACCTTACATGAAATTCCCGTTTCAGAAAGTTATGCCAAAATTCATTAGAATATAATGTAGAAGTTGCATCACAGACTGTGGCACAAAGGGAGGAATACTGTGTTATTTTGGATTTTTTAAAAGTGTGTATATCAAATGGAAAGGATGAATTAATTACAGCTGAGCTGGGTACATGGAGGAGTGTTGTCGGCTCCATGGATGAATTAAGTTGTATCAATTTGTGCTATTTATTAAGAGCTTGCTCTACTATTCTGTCTGCCTGTATCTAAAGTATGTAACTTTCTAGGCTTTCTTGCAACTGGTTCAGTTAAGTAAGACCATACATTCAGCAGACAGTTAGTTATAAGCTGGTTTTGGTCATCATTCATAACAAGAGTGAGAGGAAGGAAATAATCATGTTTTAAAAATGAAATGACAGTACACCTGAATGAAAAGGATCGACATGAGAACTGGAAAAGGGGTCAAATACATCAGAGAATTGAAACGTTTATTGCATTTTCATCCTGTTCTACACTTCCCAGTAACGCAGAGAAATTCCTTTGTTGTGGTTTGTTGTTAACACTTCCTGGTTCAGACGGTACGGTGATTAGTGTCACTGTAAGAACCTGTGTGATTTGGTGCCTCATCTGTAACTATAAGTGGGTGGGGATTTTTATTATTATTTTTTTTTAATTTTCCAATGTGTATTTTTTCTAATAACCAGCATTAAAGGGCTTCTTCAGGGAGGGGCTGCTGGGGTAGAATGGTAAGGAGACCACAGCTGCTGAGCCTAAATAGGAGTTTGAAACTTGCCTGTTGTTTGCTTTGTTTCCTGCAGGTCTCTTAACATGGACTTTGAGAATCAAGACAAGGAGAAAGACAATAGCAGCGCAGCTGGGTCCTTTAACGGCAACAGCACCAATAACAGTAAGGGTTAGCTTTACTGCTTGTCTTTCTTTCCTCACTTCAGTGTGCTGCATCTTTTGCTTCATCTCTCCGTGTGTTTCCTACGTGCTTTGTAGGTTCACCTGATATAACGGAACTCATCTGTCTTGGCATTTCAGTCTTGCTCTGCGCTAATACGGCTTTCTAATTCATGCCCACGGAGGCTAAATTTGAAACATCGATGTAACATTTCCATAACGCATAGGAATTGCATGCTGCACAATTTGTCAGGTTTTACTGGAAATGGAAACTGCTTTACTTTTTAAAAAAACGATGAGAAGGGAATGTAATTTCTTTTTGTTTGGTGTTTATCGCAATGATGTATTAGCCCATCCCTCAGTAATGAGAGATCTCACGGTATGCTAACAAGTCTGTAAGGATGATTCAGCTTTGTCAACAGAGAAGTTGAAGTATAGAGTTCACATGACTCTGGGCAACTCATTTATAATGGACAACAAAATATGTGTCTACACGCAGTCTATTCAGAGTGGGGATTAACGTGTCAGCTCCTGCAGGGTGTTTGTCTTCTCTGTAATCTATAGATGGGTTCCAGGCAGCTTGGCCATTTGAGATGCACTGATTTGCAGGTAAAAACGTGTATGTGAACAGTTAGAGTAGAATGTGCTGCACAGAATGTGCTGTAGATTCACACCCGAGTTTAACTCTCAGCAGTTTTGATGGGTATGTTCTGAGAACAGGCTCCAGAATGAATAGTTTCAGCAAGTTCAGAAGACAGAGGTGAGACGTGAGCAGCCCTGTGCACAAAACCCTGAATGTTAAGGTTGCTTTGTTTAAAGTCAGAAATATAGCAAAAAAATTACAAAATTGAATCACACATATTATGCTGTAGGTGTCTTTTGCCTTTTTTTTTGGCCTCTTTTAAATATAGACTCGTGGAATTGACATGGTTGTCAGAGCACTGCTTGTGTTGACAATACAGAGCAAAGAGGTTGCTGTGCTTGGTGATTCAGGAGTGAACAGTTGAGGCATTTGGCATCTGGGAAGTAAGAGAAGACAGTCTGGGGCTGGGGAATGAGCACATTAAGGGGATTAGCTGTCAAAATGATCAGAAATGAAATGAAGAACTTTGACATTTAACACTGCAGGCACTAATTCCCGTATGCCGAGGTGGTTTGTAGCATGTAATTTCTGGGGGTTTGTTTTGTTTGTTTTTTTCCCTTGGGAAGTTGAAGGGCATGTTAATAAATTCTCTTTCTCAAAGCAGAAGGAACTAGATCTAAGTCACAGATTAGAAGAAGAATTTCTGTGTCTTCGCACTGTCATCCCTGCACTATCTATATTGTACTTTACCCTTTTGTACCAGACCTCAGGGACACAGAAATCCTACGTGACTGAGTTCTTCTGCTTTGTATTTTTAAAATTTGTTGTACTACTTATGTTTTAAAAAACCAGATCTGTGACCTGAACTAATAAATGACCAGACAGTGCAAGTGTTGTGGCTTCCATGCTCATTGCTTAGCTTTCCTTTTATGAAAATGGTGAAATACTTACGACAGATACTAAGTTGTTGTGAGTGTATTTCACCTGTGCACGAGGTTTTTCGGCATACTCAGGTACATTGGTCACTGTGAGCTGTATAGGTAAATCAAGTGACTGCTTCAGATGTTATCTGTTATTTTAATGCTCTACAAGTATAAGTATATCTTGTATTTTGGT
The DNA here is from genome assembly GCA_013399095.1 of Psophia crepitans. Taxonomy (NCBI): domain Eukaryota; kingdom Metazoa; phylum Chordata; class Aves; order Gruiformes; family Psophiidae; genus Psophia; species Psophia crepitans. Next base: position 316,184 of record VWZZ01001440.1, on the reverse strand, counting down.
TTACTACTGTCTTCTTTTCCTCCCCATTCATGATCAAATGTAAATACAGCTACAGAGGGTCATTAAGTGTTACAATTTGTGGGGATAGGTGGGCTTTTCAAAGCCTGATCTTCTCGATTTTGTTAGTAATTATAAAACCTTGTGGTAAAACACAGCAAAAAATGTCCTGTCCTGTTATTAACATCCCTAGTAGTCACACTGCGTGGTTGAGGTGGGGGAAATAACCAGACTAAAATGCTTCAGTGTCGCTGCGCTATTTAAAATTGCTTCCAGCTATAAAATGCGAGCATGAATTTTTGCTGGTTTTTAGCATAAAAGGTGATTATAGTGCACCCCGAACTGAGCTGGTAGTTTCATAAACAGGTAAATTACTTGGGTGTTTTTTGAAAAGTGCCCTGTTAGACTTGATGTTATCTGGTGATTGTAATCAGTGATACAACTTAAGTGCATGGTGGCCTTCACCCAAGTGGAATTTGAAGCTGTGGCACCCTTTGCATGCGCTCAGTCAGCCTGACAGTCTGCAGCTGTGGTGTTAGTCAGGCTCTTCACTTCGGGGTGAGAGGTTAAATAAAACTTTTATATGGTCTGTTCAACATGTCGCTCAGTGTAAAACGGAGCAAATGTATAAAAGCTATATCTATGGCACAAGAAAAAAAATCATATTTTTTCTTTGAACTTTCAGTTCATGGGATCTGCAAAGCACGGCTGTTGCTGTGCGCTCCCAGCGCTGCGATCGCGCGGTTTGGCTGGAGTGTAACACACTGACCGCTGTCCCCCAGTGCACGGGGGTCTCGGAGTAAACATCTGTTGCGCCAGCACTGAAATGGAATGTATTGTCAGAGTTCTTGATTGTGTCGGTGAGGACAGGCTGGCAATACATGTGTGGTAAGGAGCAGCCTGAGTTAAATGTCGCTTTCTTTCTTCTGCAGGTATTCAAACCATTGATTCTACCCAGGCACTGTTCCTGCCGATCGGAGCGTCCGTGTCTCTCCTAGTTATGTTCTTCTTCTTTGATTCAGTTCAAGTTGTCTTTACAATATGCACAGCAGGTGACTTAAGTTTTCTTCTCTTTATAAGAATTGGAATAGAACAGGAAGCGTTGATAGAATTAAATATTGTAGATAAGAATTATAATACATGTCACAGTACATTCAAAAAAACCTCATCAGGTTTCACAGTTGTATTTTCATGTCTCAGTAGCTATTAATAAAGTGACAAGTATTATTTGAGAAGTATTTTCCACTTACAGATCTGCTAAACCTACTGAACTATAAATTGCCAGAGTTTTGAAAGATGCTGGATGTATTATTTTACATTACGTTCACTTGTTTATAAATCAATGCTGAGAACTGTACATGGTATTTCATAATTCAGGTACTGTATAGGATCATAGTATAACTCACAAGATCTTATCCAGAGCCTTCCTTTCCTCATTTAATTTTCATTTTGGCGCTTACGCAGTTTTTCTTTGTTTCAAGGGTACTTGCGTTTTGAATATTATTCTTTTGCACTCCTTGAATTTAGAACAAAAATGAAATGGTTGTCCACAAATAAACTGCAAGTTCTCTGATCCTGTTTTTTATTATTTACATTTTGTCATTTAAGTAAATACTAGGGCTTTGATTTTTGGAAAATTTTGGCCTTTTGATCTTTTTGCAGCTCTTCAAGAGACCAGCTGCTGTTCAGGATAGCAACGTTCTTCCTGCTGCTCCAAATTTGCAGCAGTGTTTAAGGGTCGTACTCCTCAGTCCACATACTGAGTCTGTGAAGGTTTTTAAACCCCTGAATACCTTTCATCCTCGCCTGCTTCATGTATATGCAATGCAGGCGTTTCCCTTGTGATTTAACTCCTGAGCTCCGCGTCCCCTCTGGCCTCTTAAACAGGGCTGATGTTGATGGGTGAAATCTAAGTCTCTGCCCTTAGCACAAGGCTTGAGACTCCTGTCCCTGGTTCTGGAGGCGCAGTCCTGTACGGGTCTGCTGAATCTTGCTTTGATAACTTCGACCTGTGACACAAATGTTCTTTCCTAGTAAAAGTAAATGATTACTTCAGATGAATTCTACTATATGCCAGACATTAGGGGAATATATACACACACACACACATATATATGGGATATTATAAGGGAAGATTTATGACAAAAGACAAATTTTAATTTGTCACGCTAATTGGTCCTTTTTTTTTTTCAGAATGACCTTGACATTTGTGACTTTATTTGTAACATTTGTGGTGTGTTATTAGACAATACTGTGTCAGTTGGGGCTTGTTGCAGGTTTAAGAGGATTGAGTCTGGATCAGTGCCCTTGGGTATCTTCCTGAACCTGGTTTTAAGATACTTTTGTGCTTTTCCCTGGTCTTGCATCAGAGGCTGTCATTAAGCACAGGGGACTTTGGCCCCAGAACCTCTAAGATGCAGAGCTTCGTTAGAGGCAGCACAGCAGGATGTGGGCCCTGCTGGAGTTGGGAACTTGAGAACTGTGGGACTTGGTCCCTCTCTCCCCTGAACCTCAAACAGTGCTATTTCACATCCTCTTTTTGTAGATTTGAGAGGCAGATGTTGGGGGACTACTAAATTATAGTCGACGTCTGGCTTCTTAAACCCCTCTTAAATCTTACTCCCGCAAAGACTGGCCTTTCAGGGCAGAGTCAGGAGCAAGGGTAGGTACAGCGGCAGCCCAAGGCCAGGACCGGCTGCTAAGCAGAGGGCAGAGCTGAAGAGTTGGCATGCTGCCTGCAGACAGGAGTTAAGCCAAGGGATTGCCCAGTGAATAATGGGTATCGGGACTAGAGGGAAGAGAAGACTGGAAGGCTGGACGGTCAGGAATGAGATGGAGAGCGGGTACCCGTGTGTATTCGTGTGATTACATTTTAATTCTTATCCACTGTGAGTGAGCCCAGCTTTGGGGTGGCAGTGGTTGGGGATCCCAGGACAGGAGGCGCAGGGAAGGGGAAGGAGAGACTCCAAGGGCAAAGAGGGTCGGTCTAGGTGAGGAAGGGTCAGTCCCTGTGGTGGAGGCAGAGAGGGAGCAGGGCAGGCCGGCGGCGAGGCGTGCAGGGCTGGGGGCAGCACGGGCACGGGTTTTGCTGTGCAGTTCTTTGCCCAGCACCTCTGCGAAGGTTCCTAGTTTCATGTGTGCAGAGCTGCCGAACTCTTCGTTCTTTCCCTGCCCATTCTGCTTTTTTTTGTCCTCTCTGAAATATGGATAGAACTGTGAATTTCCACAGTGCTGTTCGCATACAAATGCTTTAAAATTATCTTTTTAAGTGAATTGATCTTTGTTTTTTACATCTTCCTCCCACCAGAAGGGGCAGAATTGATGGGTGCAAAGATGGGGTTTGACCAAACCAATTACTTTTCTGCAATTGACTGAAGCTGTCTACTAAAGACAATGTTTGATTCCTTCCCATGATCTTCGAGAAGAGAAAAAACCCACCCTTTTAAAAACTACCAACCACCCCCCCAATTTTTTTAAGGAATGAGGAGAGCACAAGGCTTTGATTTGCGGCATGCAGAAAATGTGGAGCGACTTTTCCATTTTCATTTCAGTTTGTTATTGCTACAGCAGTTTTGGATGTGTTCTGCTGATATGTCTGTGTCTCCATGCCCTCACTCTTCAACCTTTTAAACAGTCCTTAGGACAAATTCAGTGCTTTTTTNCCTTGGGAAAAATTTATGGTTTTTTTTTTTTTTTTTTTTCAATGGAAGGAAAAATTATTGTAAATACCAGCAGTTACTAAATGTTTTTACAGATGCGTGGGTGGGATAAGTATGCTTCTTCAAAAAGAAAATGCTTATGGAAATAGTCTATTTGGATGTTTATGTATTTTTATCGCCCTCTTTTCAAAAACTTAAAGCACTTTGTATTTTAACAGTTTTAAGTTGCCAGCTACCGGGTATAACTTATTCTGAACTGTGCTGTGTTTCAGTAATGAATAAAGGGTTGTGAATGAGATAGGGGGGAAAAGTGACTCTCTGAGTTAAAAAGTGGGAAAAACCCCTTTACTATGCTGACTTAGTCTGTGTCGTATGTTGAAGAATTTTAAAAGAATCTCACAACCATTTTGTAGTAAGTTCTCACATTTTTTTGACTCTCAGAATATTTGAAAACTATTTTTCTTGCTGACATGGTCATGAATCGCCTTAGGATTTATTTTTTTTTTAAGGTTTGGAGGTGGGGTGTTGTATTTGATTGAAGTTTGAGAGCTACTAACAATAGAAGCTCTTGGAGCTTGTAGCTGCTCTTGCTTTAATAATACTGCAGCATATGATAATAGGACATTGTTGCCAGAGCTTTTCCATTGGAGAAGCTTGTTTGTGTGCTGTAGAAATTAGGTCTGAACGTACTAATATTACTTTGTCTTCTTTTTCTAGTCCTTGCAACAATAGCTTTCGCTTTCCTTCTGCTCCCGATGTGCCAGTACTTAACACGGCCTTGTTCACCTCAAAACAAGTAAGGACTTGAGAAATCTTTTGCTCCTCTCCTTGTATTGATTTCTTTTGATGTGAATTCTTTGAATCTTTGGTTACAAGCATTAACCTCAGAGATTCAGGGCTGATGTTTGTGCGTATTTTTTGTGCCAGCACCACATTTCCACGTGGAAACGCAGAAGCACGATTTCTGCTTGCGAGCCTGGGAAACACGGTGCCGTTGTGGGGGACTAGTTTTCCCAACAGTGGTTTTCACGAAGTTTGGCTTCTTTTGGCTGAGATTTCAGAGTTTGGGATTTGGTAATGGATTTTAATGTTTGTTAACATTGGACTATGGATTTTAATGCTGGCTCTTTCAGAGACGATAGTTATACTAGTGACAACTACAGTTGTTAATGTCATGTTTTGGAACTAATTTATTTTTTTTTTAACCTTGTGACTGGAGTTCATGTTGCAAAAAGCACTATCTTAGATGGTACTAGGAAATAGCATTTGTGGTAACGATTTCAAGAGAGGTGCCAGGATTTACAGGGTTTTTTCCATCTCTGTAGTTCAGGCTTTACACACATCATCTGAATGTGAGGAAAGCTTTTATTTTGTTGCTGTTTTGGTACCTATTTGTGGCAAAGGAACCTCCCTGCAGTTGATCTTGGCGTCTTTCATCGGCAGTTGAGCCTTATTCCAACCGCGTCCATTTTCTGTTCTTTAAATGGAAACACAAAGTCTTCTAGCTAATGTTTATATGTTGTTCCTAGGATTTCCTTTGGCTGCTGTGGGCGTTTCACTGCTGCCGAGTTGCTCTCATTTTCTCTGTCTGTGATGCTTGTCCTTATCTGGGTCTTAACTGGCCACTGGCTCCTTATGGATGGTGAGTATGTGAATGAAGGGATTTTCCTACTGGTTTGTGCCTGTTCGGACACATCCTGACACCAGTCACCTGGGGATGACTGGTGAAATGTGCCAATATTAGTGGCTCGCTGAGTTGTCATACTGTGTGGTGGACTCCCTGAAAACAACTGCTGTCAGGAACATGCCAGGGTAATGTTTGGGACACCTGTTTTTCTGGTTTGTAAAAGCTTCCAAGGAAGTGGCAGAACAAGGTATTTTGCACCTGCGTGGCATAGAATGAATCGCCAGTTTTCGTTAAAGATGTGTGGAGACAGTGGTTGGTTGTGAATCATAACTTGATCTTAACAATCTGGTTAATTTTTGCACTGTGTGTCTTGTGTTTTGGTTCAGATGGTCAAGTAATTTGTTGTGAGACAGCTCACAGTAGCTGCTTGTCTTTGATCTCTTTGATGCTTGCCAGTTAGGATGGTGAGATGGGTGAAGCTGGCAGGCAGCCAGCTGGCTTGAAGGTGTGATTTATTTTTTTTTTTCATGCTGGTTGAACTGAATTCACAGCTTACTGTTCGGAAAAGAAGCTTTCCTCCTCCCCTCCTGCCTTCCAAATCTCTTGTGCTAGCTCTGGCACTCATTTCGTCACATGATAAACTGATTCAGCTCACCAGAATGGCAGCGTACTCTTTTTTTGCCAGGCTCTTTTTCTGCTGCTGCAGTGAGATGAATCGGATTATTGTGCAGCCAGGTATGTGCTAAATTTGGCAAAAAGTGGCAGCGTGATGGGATGCGAGAGGATGGAGCAGAAATGATGGCAAAGGGAAGAGGGAGTAGCCAGGAGCAGGACCTCCACTTCTCAGTAGTGTCAGGCAGCTAAATTGGCTTAGGACATCGTGTGAAATTGCATCCTGAGGTTGTGGTTGCTCCAGGAAAAACAGCTGGGGCAACATTGCCTGCCCTTGGAGCTGTTCGTTGCAATAGAAAACACACAGCCCGTCAGCTTCCCAGCGCCACCTAAATGAGAGAGCAGCAGCAAGTCCTCAGCACTGAAACCTGGCATGGCACCTTGATTATTTCTATTGTGTATAGGTAGTGTGCTTTGTTCATGCTTTTTGCTGCATTTAAAAGTTTCACCTGTTGTATGTTATGGAATACCTTTAAAAATGCCCAGATACTAAATGAAAAAAATGCAGGTGAAGTTTGTTTTGTGTTAAGCAGAGTGAAATCAGGGGTGCTTTTGATCTGCAGCAGCTACAATGCTAAATGGTGTCAAGTGTGGATTTTTCACAAAATCTGAAAAGACTTGTCTCCACTGAGATAGCGACAGAAGCATTTTACTTAAAAATAGCTATTTTTGTGAGCACTTCAGTCTGAAATAGTGGGCTTTGAGGGAATTAATCTGCAGAGTACTGACCTACTGGTTTCTGGCTTTATTTCTCTTGGTGGTTGTTCACAATTTACTGAATTGTGTTGGTACTGTCTAGCTTTGGAGCATTTTATGTAGTTTATGTTAAGAGAGCTTGCACTATACAGGTAAGCCTCCTGTTCTTTGTTCAAATCCACTGAAATCAACGTTTGTCTGTGACATTGAACAGGAAACAGCATTTATTTGCCTTCATCAGGGAAACAGACTCTGCAGTTTTACTCCTCATACTGTGCTGCTGCAAGTGGGAGCACTTCATCTGCCCTTTGCTTCTCGTAACTGAATACTTGAGACCCCAACGAATCTTTTTCGGAGGGAATTGTGGGCAGTAGGCACTGCTCAGTAATATATGCAAGTGGAGCACTTGCTCGTCTTTAAGGCAGCGCCTGCCAGCTGCTGGGTGTGCTGCGATCTAACTCCTCCTCCTCCCCGGGCGAGCGGGGATGATCTTCTGTTTCGCCATCGGCGGAAAATGAAACAGATGTGGTGAACGCGCTTCACATCGCCTGGGCCGGCAGCTGGAGGGAGAAGTGGGGCGGGCGTTTCTTCTTAACAGCGCACCTCGATTTTCGTGTGTACAGTTTGTTGTTGTGCAGCTGACCCTCTCTTTATGGGAGAGTATTTTAGAGCTGAGTAAAAAGGAGGGGAATTACTTGATGGTAATTTCCAGTGCTCACAAAACCAACAGTTTCTGCCAGAAAAGTCTTCATTGCTCAAATACTACAATTCCCCCATCTGCACAGTACTTGGTTGAACTGTTTCTGAAACCAAGGGACATTTTACAGGATAGAACAAGCAGATACGGTCTCTGGGGGGTCGTTCTGGCATGTGATGATGTCCATTTATAGGTCTTGAAACCCTCATTTCTCAGAACAGATTGTTTGATAGAATAATCAGGGATAGTCACTGTCCCCTGGTAACGCCTGGTTAAAAGCTTTCCTAAATAGTGGACATAGCTGAGATGTACAGTGGGAATGCCGCAGATGTACGCAGCGTCTATCTATAGCTACAGGGTGAACTGAACGGTCACGGATACCCCGGGAGCTGCTGCAGACCTTAACCGCTGTGGCAGTCGGGCAGAGGCTACTTTCTGACATGCGTTCTTATTCCCACTCTTTAAACCACACTTTGAGAGTTTTACAGGAATGTGATTAGATCAGAACTTCAGTACCTGTTTCTTCCAAAGGTCAACTGGTGGCCTGTGGGGGAAGTCCAAGCCTTGCAGCTTGTATCTGCTTTGTGAGCCACACACTGCGCCGCCGGCATCTCGGTGGTTTCATCTGCTCTGGACGCAGTAGTGCAGGAAAGCTGAAAAGCATGCTGTATCCGGAGAGTCCGATCACATATGCAAGAATATTCTTAATCCTCAGAATATCCTTACTCCGTAAGGAGTGTGCTTGCAGGGACTGCCAAGTTAATTAGTTCTGTTAATTGAATGAATTGAACTTCCAATCCAGAGTTATTGTTTGTGTGGCTATTTTACATTTCTACCTTCTTTCTTTCTTTTGTTCTTGTTTGTTTCAGTTTGGGTTTTTTTTTTTCCTTGTTGTTTTTAATGATTTGGAGTACATTTCAGTGCAGATCTGCCTCACATAGTTTGTCAGCACCATCCTTGAGCTTGGATCTGGATGCCTTTGTTTCTCATACAATTTCTGGACTTTTTTGTTGGAAAAGGAAGCTGGCTTCCATTTAGAGAAGCCTGTTGGTGGTTTGACTGCACTTTGGCCCATATTACTTGTACTTGCTCTCGGGCATTCTTGCTTCCCTTCTGTTTTTTAATTTACCAATATTTCTTAAAGCAGTTGCAAAACTGCATAATTATTAGCATGTGTATTTCATTGTCATCTAAAGGACTTTTTCCCATCTCCTTTTCTACACACTATTTCCGTAGTGTGATGAAAGTGAGTAGCGTGTGAGGCTGTGTTCATTTCAGCGACAGAGAAAAGTAGATTGTGCGAACAAGAGATAAAACTTCATGCTGGTTAAAATATTTCCACTTGTAGTTAATTATAACCTGAAATCCTCTCCTAAATATAGGCTTGCTTGAGCTATTATTAAACTTCTTCGATTTGAGACAGGCTGTTCCCTCGTATTTGCTCTTCTGCCAGAGGAAGTCTGTAACTGAAGGCTATATTGAATTACTGAATGCAGTTCGTTTTCTCGCTGCTTTGCTATGTCAAATTCTTTAAACCTCAATAATTTGCTTACATTTCATAGCTAGTTACAGTTATGCAGCATGATTTAGGGTACATTTTTATCTGAATAATCCCATTACTTTGTTAAAACTGGCAGCTGTGACAGTTACTGTTGTGCTACGCTTGTCAATTCTCCAAAGATAAGGTGGGTTTGCCAAAGTCATTACTGGGATGCAGCCCCTGGGCACCGCAAGCAGCCACGCTGGCAGGCGTTCGGCGGCGCTTTTCTCCCCTGAATCTGTATGGAAATGTTTCCTTGGTGTTTTGGTGGAAGAACTCCACATCTTTCAGGTGAAATGCAAGCGTATGGGAGTTTTACAGTTGCAGAATTACAGTGTAAAGAATCCAAACTTAACTTATAAACTCTGGCCTAATCAAGTTGTCGCGCTGGTGGGCGTATGTGTGATGAGTCGGTTTTCCCTGCAGTTTCAGTCTGTCAAAATGGGATCATAACTTATTACAAATTCTGTGTCCTTAGACAAACACATTTTGTTTACCAATGCCTGCATGCTTCAGTGAAATCTGCTCCCAACAGGGCCCCATTATTCCTTGCAAATATACCGCTATCATACATGAAAGTTGATCTAAAGTTTTTTTGGTTTTTTATTTTAAGTATCTCTTTAGGGATTTGCCTATCACCAGTTCAAATATATTCAGTTGTCGAAGTTGAAGGTCTTTGGTAGCTAAGGCGAGGCCTAAAGAAGCAGAAAATCACACAGATGTGAAGACTGGGATATTTTTAGTGTAACATCTTAGTTTTCTACCCTGACAAAATTCTCCTTGGCATGGAACTAACATCTGAGCTGCGGCATGTTGTTCAGCCTGTTGATCTGGCTGAAAACTCACCCTTGGGAAGGGGGTTAGGAAAAGACTTGCCCCTGTTTTTTTCCCCATTGGTAGGTAGGCTTTCACATAGATTTTTTGTTATTGGGAAATACCTGTGTATCTAAACAATACGTGATAGTGGTGTTACACAATCTTGCCCAAGCAGAAGATTGGTTTGAGAGGGGTTTTTTGTCATGCCATGTTCTAACATGTCATGTAGCCATGCTATTTCTGAATTAATAGTCAAGAATTTTATTTATTTTATGCATTTACTAGAAAGCCTCCTAATAGTGCAAAAGTAGAGGTTTATGTTTGGGGCACAAAGAGTTCAAAGTTGTTTTGTTGCTTCTGGTTTTAACTGGGAAGCCAGTGTTTTATGGGGCAGAGAGTGTCTCTAGGATGCAAGATGGAAACATTTCTTTGTGGTGGGTGGTGGCAGTTGGCTGGAATGGGCAGTTGTGCCTGCAGAGGAGTTTCTGCTGCCCTGGGGGCATGTTCGCAGCTGGCTACTGAATGTGTTTCCACTGCCCTTAACTCTGGTAAAAAGAGTGTCGCTATCTGGAAATAGTAGACAGTCATCTAGTGCATGCCGTGCTGCACAGGCGCAGAGGCTTCTTTGGGGTGTTTTTTGGGGGGAGGATGTTGGCTTGGGGTTGGTTTTTTTTGTTTGTTTTGCTATTTTTAATGAACTAATTATGTGCTTGCATTTTGTAGCTCTGGCTATGGGCCTGTGTGTCGCAATGATAGCCTTTGTTCGGCTGCCGAGCCTGAAGGTTTCCTGCTTGCTACTTTCTGGGTTACTAATTTATGATGTCTTTTGGGTAAGTGTTTTGTTTGGTTTTGCTAAAACAGTTTTAATCCTTTGGATTCGTAATTGGCCTTGAGCCATTTTTACATGAAATGTACTAGCATGAAGTTGATGAGATCTGGCAAAGCCAGAAGATCAGCTTCATTGCTCCATTCTGAGACGTTAAAGTCTGCAGCAGGATACCGAATGATTTCCTCACTAATTAGTTGACAAAAGCAGAAACATGATTCAAATATTTCAACTTTGGCATACTATTTATACATTAAAAAAACTGGACCTCAAATTTTGAAAGCCTGGCTGAAGATCAGAACAAGCATTTCCAAGTAAACACAAAGGCTTATCCACGCTTGCACAGTACGCACACGCCAACTTCTGATTAGCAATCTGCAAACTGATTTACAGGCAGTAAGGTTGGCATAAAATGTTATCACACTTTTACAAGAAACCTGACAGAATATATTTTGTAATAGTGAAAAGATCTTGTTTTACCTTTGCATAACGCTGAGCTGTGATCCAGGGAAGCGCTTGCTGACAGCTCTGGCAGCCAGTCAGTTTCCCAGTGCCATGAACTGTAGCGTAAGAGCCTGTTTGAAACAAGTGTTGCGTCATCCCGTTCATGAGTGAGCACTGTGCCTACCTCTTCCCTGCTTTCAAGCTTTCACGTATTTTTAGTATCCCGTTCCCTGCCTTTGTGGCCCTGGACTACCTACTTCTAGTCCAGAAGATCCTTTGCCAAAGGATCTCAAGATACTGATCAATATCTTGCTGTCAGAAAGTATATTCCAGTTATTCTTGAGGATTAATAGTGTAAAGAATTTTATCTGAATTTTTGAAATACATTTTGCCTTCTACGATCACATGTACAACATATGTATATCGAAAATTTGGACGATATGCTTTCTTTTCTTGTATAAGCAAAGCAAAAACACATGCAGCTTTGAGTTGCAGTTTCATTTCTGATGATTTCCTTGCTCCGTAGGTCTTTTTTTCTGCCTACATCTTTAACAGCAATGTTATGGTGAAAGTGGCCACACAGCCAGCTGATAATCCCCTTGACGTTTTATCCCGGAAACTTCACCTGGGACCAAATGTGGGTAGAGACGTTCCCCGTCTGTCGCTGCCTGGTAAACTTGTATTTCCAAGGTAAAATGAACAGTTCTTTTACTGTGTTCTGTTAGAGACACTTTCCTGCCCCGAACCTTTTAGCAGCACTAAATCTATTGGAAAATACCAACTCAGTTCCCTGTTCAGTCAGTCCCTCTTCATGAAAAGAATGTATATTGTGAGCCGCCAGGGTGGGACACTTTGCAGTTGCTGTCTCATAGGGTGCAGAAAGGATCCCAGTTAGGTTAAAAAGCGCGTTGAAAACAGGATACACTTTTTGACATATGTGTGAGTTCTACAGTTTAGTGACTGCTATTGTAGGATTTATGACCTAATGCTTACAACTAAAAGAGCTGAGGTTTATTGTAACATCAGAATAGTCTTGATTACTGCGTAATTGCAAGTGATTGGGAAAGGAGTTAGGAACTGCTCTGAGCAAGGATGGCTTACCGGGGAAGTGCCAGGAGGGAGATTATTCCACATCTCTCTGCTGCAGGGGTTCCGCGGTGTGTCGGTTCTGAACTAGGTATGTGTAGGCCCGGTGGGGCAGTAGGCTCCAACGTGTCAGCGGTTATGCAGTAGGTTATGTCGGCATATGTACTCTACTCGTTTCGTTCAGTGTTTGGATGCTGAAATTACAGAGAGAAGGAGTTGATTGTCTACAATGATAAAACCAAAATGGTTCATTTTGTCAACTCTATGATAATTTAATTTAGCTTCATTTTAATGAAAAATATCTTGGATTTAAGATAATGGGTGATTTTAGTTCTTAATCTACTTAGTAATTGGCTGTTTTCTGGGAGTCTGGTGAGACTGTGGTTTTCTACATGTTTTGTCTGAATGAGGCCAAAGATCCAAGAAGTCCATAAATTGACTCATGGCCCTGTATTAGAGGTGATCTGTGCACGTGGGAAGGAAGGCGCAGCGTCTACCAATGTTAATCAAAGTTTGATAACGTTGTCAGCTGGTACTTCCCACCCTTCCCACTTCCCTTAGAAGAGGGATGATCGAAATACTGAGCTGATGGATCTGTTAGTGAGTTAAGAGCAGAAGCAGCTTAGACACTACTGGTAGAAATAAACTGTTTTGGAGTAACATGTCATTACTGTAAAAATGGGTACTTAAAACTGAGGTGGCAATGATGAAATCACTGAGGAAGAATCTTCAGTAGCCAGCATTTAGCTTCGGCTACATAAGAGTTTGCTGGTAGAAAGAAGGGATGTGCAAAATGAAGCTGAAAACCAAAGTGGAGGAATCTCAAGCTTGTTGCCTTCTGCTTGGGCATGAACCCAATTTCAGTTGCTCTCCAGTTCCACAGGCAGCCACTTCTCTATGCTGGGGATTGGAGATATTGTGATGCCAGGTCTTCTGCTCTGCTTTGTCCTGCGCTACGATAACTATAAAAAGCAAGCCAACAGCGATTCCTGTGGTGCCCCAGGACCAGGGAACATCTCTGGACGTATGCAGAAGGTCTCTTACTTTCACTGCACACTTATTGGATATTTTGTAGGTGAGTAGTGAGTTTAATATGGATAGCTGCTTAGTGAGCAGAAGTGGGATTACTGTAGTAGGTTTAAAAGATGATGAAATCAAGCGTAAAGAGGCTTTGAGAGAATGCTTGGCTATGTTCTTCTTTAATCCTCCTTTCTTTGGGTTTCATTCGCGTGGTCTGGGGAAAAACGCTTCTACAGTCTCCTTTTTAAGATTTTTTTTTTTTAGGTTGTATTTTATTTATAGGGTGAAACAGATTATCATGTATTTTTGTTAGCAACTTTTTTATACTTTGCTTTACTAGCATAGAAGCTGTCATAGCTCATACCTGGGATATGGGAACATGGGAGTTTCTAGATAGATTATGGTGTGCAAGAATACGTCTAGGTAATTCCTGTATATTTGTATTCTACTGTTAATGCTTATGATCCTGTGACATTTTAGCCCATGCAGAAAATCCTAAGTAGTCACAACTGGAATGCTGTTTATCATTTGATGCAGCCATCCCCCTCTTCCCTAACATAAAATAGATTTTTTTCCCCTAAGGCCAGGCCCTCTGTGTGCATACCCTGACCTCCTACAGCCCTTCTGAGGATCAAACGGGAAGATCATTTCCTACCAATAGCCTTCCTCCTCCCCTGCCTCCTCTTTTCCCGTGTTCCCTTTGGGCAAGCGTCCAGGAAAACCAGTCCTGGTGCATGCAGCCCTTCCTGTCAGGCTAGGGGCCTCAGACTGACGGTTGCAAGAGATACCAGCACAGGAGTAGTGCTTCAGCGTGGTGCCTTTGACGGCCTCCCCTTCGCCTTTCACTGCATTTTGAGTTATTCTTAGCTTAGTCTTTGAGATTCAAAACTGGAGCAAGTGACTCAACACAGGCTAATATTAAAACAGAATAATTTTTCACTGTTTCGTTTGTTTCAAATGTACTGGGGGAAAGCGAAGCACAGATAAGTAACTTTTCCGTAGCCTCTCTCTAAAACGGTGGGGAAGGGAGCCAGGTGTGGCTGAAACAACAAGAACATCCATATACAACCTACAGATATCAGTCACTTTTTTCCTTTTACAGGTCTATTAACTGCAACAGTAGCTTCTCGTATTCACCGGGCAGCCCAGCCTGCCCTACTCTATTTGGTACCGTTTACTTTATTGCCGCTCCTCATCATGGCCTATTTAAAGGTAAGGCAGCACGGTATCTCACCGCAGGAAGCTCTGGGGGCCAGCTGGAGGCGGGGTCGATGTTCTTGCACTGGGCAGCAGTTCTGGTGAGGGTGGCGCGTGTCCTTAACCGCCCTGGCCCAGAACTAAGGTACCGCTGCTGCTGCTGGGGGGATCTTCATTTTGGAGGACTGAGTAACTGCGAGATGAGTTCCTGAAATAGAAGATAATTTATCTACATAAAGTACCAGTAATTATAAGTTAACTAAAGTCTGAAGTATTAAATGATGTTTTAATTAAATAAATTAATTTGTCCTCGCCCAGCTGGTCATGAAAGAATGTGTGCACAAAGGTGGGACAGAGACTGGAGAGGCAGGTACCTGTTCACCTCTTCCCAGTCACCTGTTCTGAACTGAAATTTTAAAGTGTAACTTTTCCTGTTACAGGGCTGTTGTTGAAACACACATCTCACACCCTGCAGAGCCGAGCGTAGGGAAGGGCAGAGTTTTCCACCTGCATAAATACTTCCTTCCCATCAGAAACCCATTTTCGGTAGATCTGGCCCCAAAATAAGATGTTCTGGCCTGACAGGGAAAGGATTTACTTTTTATTGTCTTTATCGTAATTTGCAAAACAGGCAAAGAATAGATTTGCTTTGAGACATGCTTGCAATTCTATGTGCATTTTAAAATCTGAATTCTTGGTGGACTTTCTGAGAGCATGGTCCTTCTGCCCTTTTCCTGCCTAGGGCGATCTACGTCGCATGTGGTCTGAGCCTTTCCACTCCAAGTCCAGCAGCTCCCGTTTCCTGGAAGTATGATGGAACAGATAGAAAGTGACCTGAACTTCTGCCTTGGTCCTTTTCACTTTAACTTGTGGCTTTGTCATCTCCTAAAGCTCAACTGGCTGGTACTTGGGAAGGTACCAAATACGGGACTTGTTTGAAAGGACTTTGTCTTAAACGGAGGAAAAGAAAGAAAAGCTGAGATCCTGGGGCTCCGCGTGACTCCCTGTCTCCCTGCAGATGTGGAATTAGGGACCTTCTGTGCAACTGCAGCCACTTTTCCTCTTTTCCTCACTCGGACGGATTAGTACCAGACTATTACCTTTGTGAGAGAGGAAGAGACAGACTCGGAACTGAAAACGGCTTGAGGTCGTTCAAAAACTTGTGAACACTAAAAGAAAAAACGGTTAAGCAAACTGAAGCTTCTTCAGAGAACCGCTCGTGTACATTGGGACCAGCTTCCTGCTGGAATTCGGTTTTGAAAAGAACTGAGACAGAAGGTCTTCTGTCACAATATTGGGTTTTTTTGATTTATTAAATATTTCCTGTGGTGTGAGGTTACTTATTAAATCCACAGACATTGAGTGACTTCTTGCAGTATACATATAAAAATTTGTTGTAACAAGTTACATTTCCACCCAGATGTCATGTTGCAGTGAAAAAGGGCACGATTTTTATACATATATATATACACACATATAGATATATATATGAATAAATAAAAAGGAAAACCTGCTAAGATCATGCTATGTAGCAGACAGGGGCTTGCTGTAATTTTTAGCATGTAGAGCAGTTTACTATGGCTTTCTTGTATATGGACCTACAATGAGCTGCTGTTCTTTTTCCCCCCCTACAACTGAACCTGCAATTTAAAAACAAGTGTAGTATTTGTACCGATTGTACTCATGGACTTTAGGGGATATTTGATTTTGATCGATGTAGCAGACTAGGGCAGAAAAAATTCAAACCCAACCCTGTTCGTTTGAGGGGGGAGGGGAGGAGGGTGTCTTTTTTTTTTTTTTTCCCCCTCTCTTTTTTATTTTCTTTTTTTACAAACAGCTCCCTTGCAGGTTTTTAGGAGTTCCTTCTTGACCCAGTGCATGTATTATAGCAGCAATTGTCTTTGTGCTTTCTGATCATAGTAATGTATCACTTGTAAATACATTTTTTCTATTTTCTATTTTTTTGTATTTTTTGCATTTTGTTTCATTAGTGTGCTGTATTTTTTCCATGCTCCTGCCCCTTAAAGAAAAAAAAAAAGGAAAAAAGAAAAAGAAAACTGTCCTTTACTGTTGTGACTGGTTGGAGTTTGTGTGTTGACTGCTTTGTACCTGTAGCCTGTTAAAATGTGGATTTTATTATTTTTGTTTAAACCAGCAGTTCCAGTTCTTTTGTTTTATTGACTGAAAGGCTTCCCTGAGGTAACTAGAACTTTTGGCCTTTAAAATACTCTGCCTGATTGGGTTTGGGGAACTCTCCCAAAGCTCGTAGCTCTTGTTAGCTGGATAGATGCTGGTAACTGTTCGCTGACTGGAAGGAAAACAGGAATGTTTAAGAATGAACCTGTCTGACCAGTAACGTTACTTTGGGGTACGGTTCCCTCACAACAGGTAAGGAACCTTCAGTGGAACCTCTGATCCCTTCTGCTCTGTCAGATGTTACAAGAGCACACGTAGTGCGGTAGAAAATTTTGTGCCACCACGTGTGTACTGTCATTAATCCACCTCTTCCTTCTCTGGCAGGTGTGCCACTGCACGCAGGCAGAGGGCTGAGGGGCCGACAGCCTCCGAGCTGGCTGTAACAGATCTCTGACACAGGTAAGAAGCAGCAGAGCCCTTCAGGGGCGTGGGGCTCTTAAGATTTTTCAAATGTGGGCCAGGGGGGGATGTTGTCACTTTATTAATCTCCTGCCTGGTTCCTATCTTTCACTTAGCTGAAAGCATGTCTCTATCTAGCATGTGCCTGCAGTGCTCATCGTCAGGTAACTGTCACGCTTTAATGAAGTAAATAGTTTTTAACTACAAATCTGCTTTTGCTGTTCATAGCAGCTGTTAGGTCCCAGACTTTGCAGTCAGCCTGGGACAAAGGCAAGCCCTCAGTTTTTCAGCTACACACCTCAGGCTTCAGGTGAATAAAATACTGAAGAGAATATTCAGAGAGAGTAAAAAAAAAGACACTTTTTTCTTCCCCACCCACCACCGAGGTTCCAAGCAGTGGAATAACGTCTTTAGAGCCAGTTTGCTACTGCTTTGTTTTCCCAGCCCTTCCACCCTCAGGTGCTTTCAGCTCCTCAGGTGTTCCCTCCTGCTTTTGGAATTAAAATAAAAGGTCTTTCTCTGTTTTACAGTGGCATTTGTTAGTCCCTGCCAGGAAAGTGTGCCTATGAATGATCTTCTACACTTAAAAAGAATTCTGGAAAAAGTTCTAGAAGTGCTAACTGAGGAATGCTTAAGGAGAATTAATTTAGCTTTCCAGAAAACCCTTGGCCTGCCTTTTTAAGCTGTATTGCTCTCCTGCCCACTGTGCAACCTTCTGCCTTGCACCAAGAGAAGAGGCTGAGCTGTAACTGCAACGCTTTGTTTCTGAACCCGCAGGTGATGCCGGCCGCGCTGAGCTGACTGCCCCGCGTCCCCGGCGCAAACCTGCACCTGCCAGGTGAGCAGAACTGGGCTGAAAGGTGTTTGCTGCCCCGCTAGTGTGGAACAGCGGCCACCACCTGCAGGAAAAGGATTTTGGTGCTTTGCAGAGGTTAACGGAAGTGTAACTGTTCTAAATACAGACCTATTTGCAGAGGGAAAAGCATTCTCCTAGTTTATTTGAGCAAGTTAGAGCTGTAAAGCTGTGTCCCACAGCTCTCCCATCTGGAACAACCTCAGCATTTGGCAGGATTAGAAGCAAATTCCTACCTTGCTACTCAGCTGCTGGGCCCTCTCCGCGCAGACACTTTCATCCTTGTTTCTTCAGTCTGTCCGACTACGTGTCTTCTCAGCCCGAGGACGAAAGGGGATTAAACTGTACAAGCTGTTTTGGGTCCTTCGGATTTCCCGAGGCCAGCAAGGGCCTAGGCTTCCCTGTGAGGTCTGGTACGCTTGTTCTTGCCTTCTTGCTTTAACATTTTATTGAACTCCTTAGAAAACTACTAAAGTCCTGCAGTGAGACTGACAAACCACCTGCCCTTTCTTCTGAAATGTCAGAGCAAAACATTAGTTGTTTGACTAACATAAGCCTTTTGTAGAAAGGTAGAAGGATACTGGAAAAAGTACTGTAATGTACAAACCAGTTAACAGTTCTGGAGTCAGTTTTCTGCTGTCTTTGTCTTTTACAGTCAGCTTAGAAATTTAGTTTGTACTTTGAAATTTCCCTAAGGTCACACTTAGCCTTGCAAACATGATGAGTTCAGAAATGACTGGGGTTGTCTGGCCAGCCAGTATGGGTAAAGTCTCTCAGAAATGCAAGCTGGTCCCTCTGTGTCTGTATTGGCCTGTTGGGAGCAACCTGTCAAATCTGTGCCCAGCCCGGCTGCGGGGCTGTATCACGCAGACCAGGGCGGCTGGCACCGCGGTTTCAATCCTGTGACGTTCAGCAGCCAAGATGAACATTTCCTGTTGGAAGTACAGTATGCCCTGTGAGAGAAGGGGAAGAAGTCATTCAGGCAATTAGGAGATACAGACCGATGTTTGGGTGGCTTCTAGTCGGTACTGACCACCCCCCTTGGAGGGGGAAGTGGAGCAAAGGCTCCCAAGTGCCTTTCTTTTTGTACAAGTAGTGAGCAAGTGAGCAAGTAGAATTTGAAATTAATTTTTAGCTAAAGAGTAGTAAACTGCATTTTCATTTATGTTACAATACTGTCACATTTTCTTATCTCTATTCCATTTCTTCTTCCTGCTTATACCTTCTTATAGGTACTTGGCTTTGAAAGGATGTCTTTGAAATTTGATGTTTTTCATGCTTTCCAAGATCCCCACAAAACTTGACTGTGGGTCTGCCACCAGGTCTGTGTATTATGAGGGCTCTCAGGCAAAACTAAATTTAATTTAACATCAAAATAACTTGTCCTATTTTTCTCATAGATAACACTGTCACAAGAGATGGTATTCTGATGTGGAAGCACTATTACAACAACATAGCCAAGTCCTGTAAAATGTTTTATGCAGTGCTTAAACTTGGAAGGCTGAGATGGCACTTTTGTGTGTGTGAAACTGAGAGGTGAGCCCTATCCTGCTGTGCTCCGAGGAAGGTAGGTGCTTCAGAAAGGGATCCAGGCTCCAGGCAGCTCCTCAGTCTTGGTGGGGGCCAGGCCATGAAGGACTTGCTCCCCAGGAAGAGTTAAGTGTTTCTCACCTGTGTGTATTTAATTGTGACAGCCCAGAACAGTGCCTCTCTTCCTTTAGTCTGTTGGGAACTCACATGAATAAATTGTGAGCTTTATATATGATACAAAATATGTCAGCTCCAAGGAGCAGGGAGTAGCTCCTTAGTACTGTAGCTGTGTTTCCAAGGAAAGGATTCCAGTGAAGGCTTCACAGGAACTCCTGGAGCAGGAAACACTAGGCAGCCCTGCTGCCTTCATTCGACCAGTCTTCCTGCCCTGAAAACTGTTCTTAAGCTGGTGTTTTTACAGCTCCAGCTGTAAACTGCCAAGGCTCCCCCACTTCGTTCCCCACAGTCTGCCTCATAACCAGTTTCATGTATGCTCAGAGCATTGTGGGGCAAAAAAACCCCACAATGTCCTTGAAAAAATGTAGCTGTGACTTGTCTCCCTCCCCACCTCTTTCTTATTTATGTACGACCTGGTTTTCCCCATAGCAGTGCCTCAACCTGGCAATGTTAGGTGAGTTTGTAAACTGATAAAAACTTTTTGCTTCACCTGTAAGTAGACCCCTTTCTCAAAGGAGAGCTTGGCCCTCCCCACACCCAGCCAGGTTAGTGCTGTCTGGGGGTGGATCATGGTAAGAGTTCCCTGTTTAATGCTGCAAAACTTGTTTGTGTTTTGCGCTTTCAGCAGTTCTCTCTAACAGCCTGGAGAAGCAGACACGCATGCATCACTGCCAAAAGTCTCTTAGCCAGCAGCAGCAAGGAGTAAGCTTTTAGTATCTTGCTCAGAGGTAAGCCAGCTTTTTCCTCTCATGGCGCCGTGGCAGCAGGGAAGGTATTGGAAAGCTTTTGTTTGAGCGGCTTTGCACCCTTGAACAAGTTGTTTAGGTACTAACAAAAGGGAACTCCTGTAGAATATCTTTAGGTGTTCCTAGGCTCAGGTTCCTGACTGACATCCTGTACCTAAACCAGTGATTTTTTTCTGAGCAGCTCCACCCTTTCTGTAAGTGATGCTGTGCGGTGTAATTTGATACAGAGGATGGCAGAGGTGCAGCACTCAGCAAGTTAGCATCAGTATGCAGTCGTTAGCCAGGTCAGCTGTACTGATGTCAGAGCTAGCAAGAAGCTTGTTAACGAGGTGTGTGGTGCATGAGCTAGGCATTCCCAAAAGCTGGCTCTGGTCACAGGCACAGCAGCAGGGCTCCCCAAGAGCAGGCAATTACTCCGTGTTGTGCCCCATATTGTCTGCAGGTGGTCCTTGGGGGATTGGGTACTTCTAGACTGCTGGTTCTTCAGGCGTGTTCGCTGTCAGCCGAGGTGTGTGTCGCTATTCTCCCCCTTAGGTCAGCCATGGTGCATGTACAGGGGATTTCACTCTGCTCTGGAGACAAGACACTGCAATCATTTAGAGCTGATCAACAAAGGAGGTGCGATGCGGAGGAGGCGCAGTCTGAAAGGCTGACGGTATGGTAAAGCAGATCTAAGAGATGCAGCTAGATGAAGAGAGAGAGAAAGCAGTGCCCGGCCTCAACGTGCCTGACTGCTCTGGATCACTGGGGAGTCAGCTGTCCCTCGGCACATGAGGTCAGGGAAGATAAACTGAAGAGTCACTGCATTCCCAAAGTCCTCACTGTCTGGCAGCAAGCAGCCCTGCAGCTCCTGCTCTAGCTCAGTGGCTGCAAGGAGAAATGAGTGTAAAATAAAATAATTTTCCCCTACACAATCATAAAAATTAGTCTCTGCCAACCATCAAAGCAGGGATACAGCCTCAAAATCAAATTAGAAGTGTCTCTCACTCCCAGAAACCCTCCATAATTTACAATACATTCACAGCCATTAGAGTGGCTTTCCAGTAGCTCCCCTGTTGAATGTGCTGCCTGGCTCCATAGGTTTGTGAGAGCAGCAAGGAGAAATTCAAGACATGAAGACTTTGCCCCAGCATGCAGTTGCCCTCTAGCGACCTGCAAAGGGATTATTTGTATTGCTGGGACAGCTGCACTAGTGAACACCCGCTGCGCCTCCAAGTGTTACCTGACTGGTGCGTGCAGGCGGTTTAGTCTCTGGCTTGTAATGAGAAGAAAATATTCAAAATTAATACACATTTAAAAAAAAAGTGGGGACTGGTGGTCCTTTAAAAAAAAAAATCAGGTTTTATTTGTCTTCTCTCCTCTCTTATGGATAATAGTATCCTGCTGGTTTTGTCTCCACACAGATTAAATAAATGGCACCACAGGAAAATAACCTTTTACCGCTAGCGTACTCGGCAGACCATGTAGGCTGTAGTCATGTCTTCTCCATCTTTTCCTGAGTTTAGAGCTTTTCTTTTGGCTGTTGAATCTTCCTAAAAGTTAATTTCTTGCCAAAGATAACTGATTGAGGATATGTGCTAGTGCTAAAGCTTCCTGGTAAAGTTTTTCTATGTCATGTGTTCATTTCCTCGTTTTTTTTGTCCAAAACACGTAGAGATTAAAGGCTGTTGCTGCCACTTCATGCACTGTCTTTCCTGCCGGGTGGTAGTTATAGTAAAAGCAGCTTTGGGAGCAGGGGGTGGGGGTTTGTTTTGGTTTGATTTTTAAGTCAGTCTCAGGCATTGCAGTTTTTCTGTTCTTTGCTTTTACACCTACATCCATAAACAGCTGAGTGAGCAGGCTGCTGGGTTTTTTCTGACCTTTGTTTTTGCATCCACATCGACAGCTTGCCTGTAGGACAAGCCCTTTGTGCATAGGTGACACCTGTGTCCTGTTCTGCAGTGGGGAAAAGTGCAGCACTGCAAAGATTACCTCAGCACAGCCTGGCCAATTAGCAGCTCACACACAGCTGCATCCTGCACCTGAAATTCATTAAAGTCTGGTCAGGAGAGGCAGAGTAACCTGCAGCCTGGAACAGGCTCTAACCGCCTGTTATCCAGTACCACTTAGTGACAAATCCTTGCGCGTCTCCTCAACGTGCTGGGAGAGCTGCTGACGCTACTGAACAGCAAAGTCATTTTGCTGCTACCAGACCAAAACAACGCTGCAGTTTAGGAAAAGACCTACACCCTCCTACAAGGGGAGAGCCCTCCTCCCTCCTGCACTCACAGCCATCCCTTAACACACCTAGATACAGCCTTCCATGCACCATACTTTGTCCAAGGAAGAATCAGCACATATTAACAAGTGTCAGTTACTCATTGGTGAGGAAAACTCCCATCATTAGCCTTGTTCAAGAGGGCCAAGACTCGATCACTGCAGTGCACTGTCACAAGGCACTCTGGAGCAGTATCTTGCTCTAGTTGGCTTCTTCAGCCACGGTAGGCCTTCAGCAATTGACCTGCTATCACCAGTCTTTGGATCTCACTGGTCCCCTCATAGATCTCAGTGATACGAGCGTCACGGTAATGGCGTTCTGCTGGCATCTCTGTTACGTAGCCCATCCCGCCTAAGATCTGGATGGCCTGAAACAAAGGCACCACGTTAGAAAACAAATTCCTTAACCCTGCCTCCTTTCTACAGAGTACAGGCACCTTAAAAGGAGCTAAGCCCACTGCAAGCATAACAGGGGTGGGGGGGGTGACACACAGGGGATGACTGCAGCCCATTTGCAGAGGAATAAACAGGATTTGAGCTGGGTAAGAGCAATACTGATGTCCCAGACAAAGAATGAATTGTTTCAGAGGTATGTGTTAATGATCTGTGTTCAGCTAAGACACTTCTATTAAGGACAGGGGAAATTAAATGGAGACACTTATTGGAGGTACTGCTCCTTCTACTCATTATGTTGCAAACTTATTCCTAGTCCTGACTGGTGCACCCATGCACCCGCCCACATCGCTGAGCCTGCTCAAACCTTTTGACACTGCCCTGGGCAGCAGCAGGCACAAGATGACTTTAATAACACAGCTGCCACAGGCCAGCATAAATATCCAGCAAGATGGCTGTGCTAACCAGCTGCAGCCATCAGGGTTCGTTGGCTTGTTTCTTTAAAAACCAAATCTAGCAAATTCCATCACACTTTTCCCTGGCACTTGTGTTGTGCAACAACACAAACTCCCTTTCAGCACGCTGTGTATCAGATATGCCAGTTGAAGCAGTTATTACCTGATGAGCGACAGCCGTTGCAGCTTCTGATGCAGCCAGCTTGGCCATCGCCGCTTCCTTTGGGGAAGGAAAACATCACTGAGGGTGCAGCTATCACAGAATGGAACACCTCGCAGGAGGAGCTGGAACACTCACAGAGCAGCTGGGCACAGGAACAGGCCTGATCGTTGGTGCCAGCTGACAACAGCCACCCCTCTCCCCTTAACTAAAATCAGGACCCAAATCAGCCAGCTGCCTGAGCTTCGACAGCACAGTCCAATGGCTGCTGATGGGCACTGGCTGGGCAAGTGCCGAACGAGCGATGCTGTATGTAATGCAGTTTTCTTGCCTTCAGCCTGTGCCCAGTGCTGTCGCTGTTAGACAAGTGCAAGGTTGGAAGTACCTTTGTGAAGGGCTTCCCGTTGTCTTTCAGCATAGCAGCTCTCCAGGTCAGCAAGCGCGCACCCTCCAAGGCCACGGCCATATCTGCAAGCTTAAACTGCAACGACAAATGCTGCCTTTGTTCCAGGTGGCCTCTGCCCACACAGGAACATACCCAGAAGTCTCCCACTGCTGAGGCCACTATTGCTAGAAAAGAAGCACCTCTATCCCAAGAATCAGTTTCAATGGTGTTGGAAAACAGAAATTATTACCTTGTTTATCCCAGACAGTGCAAAGTGTACTGCCTGCCCAAGAGCCCATGTGAACTTTACACCAGCCCCAGCAATGTTTGGAACTGCGCCGGCAACCTAGCTCATACCTGCACTGCCTGTAGTTTTGTGATGGGTGACCCAAAGGCCATTCTCTTTTCAGCATAATCTACAGCGCAGTCCAGAGCTGCCTGTGCTATTCCGAGAGCTTGTGAGGCGATACCAATCCTTCCTGCGTCCAGTGTTTGCTGCAAGACACAAAATACATGTGTTAAGCCATACTTTAAGTCATACTTGATAAAAATAATACACTCATATTTCTGCTTTTGCTGGGAAGCTGCTGTAGCCTTAGTATCCTCTGGTCAGCGACCTCCTTGATTCAGAATATTCTCAGTTATGCAGGAATAGAGAGCTATAAAAGGTACTTGGCACTGCAGAGGAAGCCAGGGTTCAAGAAGAAAAGCTCAAAGGAGATGTACTGCTGCTTACTAGCTGTGGGGAAAAAAAAAAAGGGGGGGTACAAAATAAGGGAAACAGCACAACAAGGAGCATCTGCTCTAGCTGGGGCTGAAAGGAACCCTTCAGCTAGACCCCTGGCTTACTTTAACTGAAAAAAAAGTAAAATATGGAAATCTGGTCAGTTTTCCTCTTTCCCCTCATCATTAGTACACACACCAAAACCTTTTTCAAAATGACTAGTGAATTCAGTCAGTAATCCAACTTACCTCAAATACCTGCCCATTAGGTTTTTAACTGCTTCCCTGCCTCGCTATGCACAGGAAGAACTTAAAGCACAGTGAGAAAAGGCTTCATCTTCTCAGTCCTGGCTGTGTCTTAAAAAAGTGGTTGGTGAGTGATGGGTTCTTTTAGTTGTGGACATAATGGAATGGGCTGGTCTCCAGGGAGCTCAGCCTTTTTCAGAGAGTCAGGCCAACAAATGGTGTTTTGCCCCTACAGAGGAGAGCAGCAAACACTTCATGGGGAAGTGCGTCACCACAGGGAACCCACTGTTCTGCAGCTGCCTGGCTCCTCTGAAGGCACACACGTGCCGTAACTGTATTTCAGTTACATATTTAGACATTAACCAGTCCTGTGCCTCCAGGACAACCTTCCTCTGCCAGAGTATTTAGCAGAGGAAAATGCCATATTGTCGCTTTATCTATGGGTACAAACTGGAGGAATAGAGGGTTGGGAGAGGAGAGAAGTTAAAATACACTGCCCCTGCTCACAAAGCACCTTAGTGGCATCAGGATTCCTTCATCTGAGAACTGCCACATTGAGCGTACAATAAAAGTGCTGTCAAGGATCCACAGTAAATTAATGATTCACCGGCTCTATGAATGATTTCTCCCACGCTGGCAAGACCGGTCAACTGCTTAATGTTACACAGAACAGCTTATGCCAGTGGTTCTCACCAAAGTAATCCTAAGTCTGAAAATGGTTTTGAAAACGGTAAGTTTGGGAACTACTGCATTATATAGCCACAGCTGCACCCCGATCCATCTCTTTACCATGGCGATTTTGAAGCCCATTCCCAGCTGCCCCAGCAGGTTGGCCTTAGGTATCCGGCAGTCCTCAAATATCAGGTTAGCAGTGGAAGACGCTCGGATTCCCAGCTTGTCTTCTTTCTTCCCCAGTGACAGCCCAGCAGTTGGCATGGGAACCAGGAACGCGCTAATGCCCTGCAACAAGACCCAAACTCTTAGGAATGGTGCCAACTTCCCACTTACCTGGCTGTCAACAGCTTCCTCCAAACATTTTTCATAGAAGCCACATGTCTAGGTAACTGGGAGAAGGGAGGGGAGAGCTGAGACAGAACAAAGCCAGTGCACATCAGCCCCTCCTCTGCTCAATGCCTCCGCAGCTCTAAATCCAGAGTCCCCTGAGCCTCTTCAAAGTGCTTCTCCCGCACAACTCCTTTACTCCTGGTCCTTTTTCCTGACTGAACGCACCTTGTGTTTCAGGGATTTATCTGTAGTAGCAAACACCACGGTGGCTGAGGCATCCCAGGCATTGGTGATCCAGGCCTTGGTGCCGTTCAGAACCCACTCATCACCATCCAGACGTGCCACTGTGGATGCTGCACCTGCATCACTGCCATTTCCTGAGCAAGACAGCAGCAAACGAAAGTCAGGCACTATCAGTGGCAGCCTGGGGCGCAAACCAACCCCCCACCTGCAGCCCCCATCAGCTCACAGCACCTCTTGTAACTATGGTAGGGTCAGCACTGTCCCTCTCTGAGGACCCAAAAAGGAAGGGGAAAGGCCCACGTGTCTAACACGTGTCATCTCCAGAGCTCTGCACACACAGAGGGGGTGAAAATTTTCAGCACAGACTGTGGGGATGGCAGTTAATACCCTGGGCACTGAGACCTCCTTTACACAGAACTGCTGTAAATCAACATTCTGCAAACTGTTACAACCTGACAGATCTAGAGTTCATCCTACACCTGACTAAAGAAACTACCCTATGTTCTTGCAACAGGAACAGTAACAGTCACATCACCTGGTTCACTAAGGGCAAAACATCCAATTTTATCCCCGCCGGTGAAGGGAGAAATCCACTTATGCTTCTGTTCTTCAGAGCCAAACTTGAGTATTGGCCCTAAATACAGAGACTTAAGAATTGAGAGTTGAGTTAGTGCCTCTAGAAGGTACAAGCAAGCCAGTAACTCCCCAGTGCCTAAGTGCTCTCCAACACACCAGAACCCACCCCAGGAACAGATCCCATTTCTCCCATACACAGAATAAACCCCCAGTGCCAGCCTTGGTTCCATACCTGTCCCTCACACACAACCTGAGACACTTACATTATTGACACTGACAATGACGCCCGTGGACGCACAGCCCCTGCTGATCTCCTCCACAGCAATGGAATAGGCCAGGTAGTCAAGGCCTGCTCCTTTGTACTCCTCTGGCACATCCATAGCCAGCAGCCCTAGGCCACCCATCTTCTTCACCTACACGTAGAGGACGGAGAAGTAAGATCCTCTGCACCACCCCTGTCCCAGCAAATACATGCAGACACATGGAGATAAGGACAGATCATCGCAGGGCTACACATGGAGGAGAAGATGCACACAACTCCTGGTGAAATGGGAATCTGACTGTAGAAACTGGTAAGCATCCCCAGGTCCTGACAACTTCAGCAAGAGCTGTATGCAGTCACTGCTGCCTAAGATGAGGCTCTTGCTTATTGAAACAGTACCGGGAAGGAGGGAGCCTTCTGGAGGTGAAAGAGGGAGATACAACCCCACCAGCATTGCCTCAGCCTCCCACCAAAGCTTTTCCCCTCACATGTCTCCTGTCAGTAGGAAGCTCTCAATGGAAAATCTGGCTGATAAAAATCATTAGAACTTTACCTTTGAGTCTGCTGAGCCTCAGCCTAGGACTGCACAAGGAAAGAATTTTACAGAATGAATGACCCACGGAACAGTTTGCAAGAAGGTGATTTCAAGAAGGTGATTTTTCATTCCCATTAAAGCCAAGTCTTGCTTCCCGAAGAATTTAGTTGTTAGTTACATTCCAAATTATTCCACCCCAAGTTCCTCAGATGGACCCCTGGCTTCTTAACCATAAGCTCTTCAGAGCACTGTTTCACTCTAATTTTCTTGTTAACATATGGCAACATACAAGAGAAAAAAAAACAGCTTCCCTTTGTTTTTATGTTTAAGATGTCAAGTTCTTGGTGCCACAGAAATAAATGTATTATCGGCTTCGGCTTGCTTTAATAGGACCCAGGAGGAATTTTTAAACAAACATTTTCCGTCCTGTGCGGGCACCCAAAACACTAGTCCTTCACACCAAATCCAGAGGATGAACAGAACACAGAACTAGTTTTACGTATGTTGCTTTATCTTAATAAACACTGTCTGCATTTTGAATTTTTCCCTACACATGCATATGAAATGACTACAAACGAAATGTAAAATTCTCAGGTAGGAACAGTGAAGTACAGAGGAAAGCTTTTTCTTCCTTAGAGTATGACATTCCTGGCTATTTTCCTTATTCCTTAACAGAAAGAGGGGCAGGTGACAAAACTCATATGCCTCTGACTGCTTGCTTGGAGCCTTTTGGCTAACACAACTGTATGTATTTTTCTGGAACTTAGTATTTCACTGCAGTGAAACAGATGAGTTAGTCTGCTCAGCACAGAATGTACTGCTGTGTCTGGACTGCTTTCCACAAGAGAACTCACAGGTTTGGTTGGAATCTCAGTTTCTTCACTGATCCAGAAGATGACCAACATGCATCTCCTATCTCCCAGCCTCTTCTCTTCACCATCTGAAACACGCTCAGCTCATCTACACTTCCTCACTATAAACCATTTTATGGTTACATGCAGCCTATGAAAGTATTTAATTTTTAAGTCAGCTGTATTACAGCTCACAGGAAAGTCAGTAAGAGAACTGAAAATTCAGTGGCACTAAAGCCAGATACACAGAAACACAAGTAAAGAGCTCAAAACGTCCTGTAGGCATTACAATCTCCACAAAGAACTCTGCCAGAAGTTGGTTTAAACCTCGATTTTCTACTAAGCCAGAGCTTAATGTACATTTTGCTGCAGCTCCAAGGGGAACTGCTACAGCAGCAGCAGTCGGGCTCCGAACGAGCCGGGCCGGCCCGCTCCTGCCCACCTGCTCGGCCGGGAAGCGGTGCTCCTTATCCAGCTGAGCTGCCAGGGGCATCAGCTCCCTTTCTGCGAAGTCCCGGCACGTCTGACGCAGCATCTGGTGGGTTTCTGGCAGCTCGGCTGTCTGGTACACCGTGTGCAGCCGGCGGAGGCACCCAAAGGCCAGTGCTGAAGGGAAAAAAGGGAATTAAGTGCCGTTGTTGCCTTCACGCCCGGGGGAGGGAATTCAAACGGACCCTGGAGGACCCGGCCCTAGGCGGGACTCGGATACCGGCAGCGGAGGTGTCCCTGAAGGGACACTTCTCCGTCCACACTGGGATCGGGGGGATCCAGGACTACAGCCGGGGCGNGAAGGGCACCGGGGCGCCGCCTTCCGCGCAGGCCCCGGCCGCTTCCCAACCCCGTCAGGGTCGCTGCCCCACAGCCCCACTTGCAGCCGCGGCGGAGCGAGGCGGAACCCGGCTCACTCACCCCT
>VWZZ01001440.1:266378-279754 GCA_013399095.1 Psophia crepitans | reverse complement strand
CCGGGGCTGCGCACGGCGGGGCAGGCCGGCCGGAAACGCTGGGAGTTACTGAGGAAGGGAAACACACACCCCAAACCAACCCCTCCGGCCCGAGCAGCGCCCCGGGGCCGCCCGCCCAGGAAACCGGAGATCAACCCCTGGCTGCACAGCGGGCCTCCCGTTAATTAAATCGCAGCCTGCATCCCAGCGCGCAGCGGCTAATTACAGAGAGAGCGGGTACCCCTCAGAGAGCCCTGGGCTTTTGGGGAGCAGCTGCGGGCTGGCACGGCGTCAGCACGGGGAAGCCATGGAGCGCGCAGCCCACTGCTGCCCTGGGGCCACCCCAGAGCTGGGCAGGGACAGTGACAGGACCGTGTGCCCCAGCAGGGTCACCCAGCAGTTCCTGCGCCCTGCCAGGCGCTCCCCAGGTCAGCCAGCCTCCCAGCCCTGCCCCTGTCAGCCCCCGAGCACACGGTGAGGGGACAGGGGCACATGTCAGATGAGGCTCCCGAGCCAGGCAGGAGGGACCGGAGAGGTCCCACAGGAGCATCACACTGAGGAAAGGATCCATTTCTTCCCAAAAGAGGGGCAGCCCACCAGCCTGCATTAGGCACTTAAGAGTTGCTAAGAATCACCTCCAGCCCTTCAGGGAGCTGGGGCAAGACAAGAAACATCCGTGCCCTCTTTTCAGACTCCAGCCAACACTCAGCACGCTCAAGATGACTGGAAGCAGGTTTACAGCAGCGGTTAGCGACGTTCGCTGCCGCTTGTAAGCGGCACACGCCTGCTACTGCCAACCAAATGCTATTTCAAACAAGCCTGCCCTCGCCAGTGCCCCAAGCCCTCCTCGCCCCATCCTGGGCCCAGGAAGGGCAGACCGAAGACCCAGGCTGTTCAGAAGAGCAGCTGCTCTGCACAGGGCTGAGGTCCCTCGTCCTCTGAGAGCAGGCAGCTAGAGGAGGAAGGTGTCACTTTCTGCTCCAGCTACAGCCCCTCTGACCGCCTCTGATGCGGCTTCAAGCTGAAATCGGGGCAGCTTGCAAAACCCCAGAAGGTAGATTACATCTCTGGTGTTCCTGATCTGAGCAGGAAGCAACAGGGTCCACATCAGCACTTTTAAGAGGATGTTGTACCGTTCAACTTGTACTTAATTGCCCAAAACAACTGGCAAGAGAATATCGGAGTGGTCCCGGAGGCAGGCAGCGGCAGGGAGCCCTGGGCTGCAGCAGTGGTGGGATGTTAAACTGCATCTCGGCAGCAGCCTGCAGTCCCTTCCACAGTGCAGTCAGTCTCAGCCTCCCACACCACGAGCCGTAAAGCGGAGGGGGATCCCCCAGCCCCACCGCTAGAAAAGAGGGACCACCTCATCCAAGTGACAATATAATCTTGTTTATTTTCCTTTAACGCACTGCTGGTTAAAACTGCCAGACAGTAGATTTCAGAACATTCCCTCAACCAAACATCCTGGGGAAATTAGAAAATAAAACCGCTACCATGTACCAAAAATAAAATAACCCACCCCCACAGCTGTCTTTTCGCCCAAACTAGTCCCTGCAAAGCCAATGCAATCAGAAAGACATCTGTGCTTTTCTCCCAGGGCCCAAGCTTGCCGCAAAACAAACTAAAAAAGTGTCACTGCAAGTTGTTATAACACAAAGCAATGGACAGCAAAATTAATAAAATCCTCCTTAAAACCCCTTTGTACTGGCGACAAGTACAGGTGGAGATCTCTCCCCACACTGTTTAGCCTCTACAGACAGCTGAGACCTGCAGCTTCAAGCAGCGTGTGACACGTCCGTAACGCCAACAGCACGGGTCACTTCCGCGCGGCCCAGCCCACACAGCCAGGCTCCGTGGTGCAGCGGGACCCTTCGCCAATGCTAAAAGCTGCTGCGACGATGGGACCCAAACACCACTGTCACCTGCCTAGCATCTTGCCATCCTGGCTGCTGCCTCCCGGCACAAAGCACAAATCCCACCTCTGCTCTCACCGTTCTCCGGGGCTGCTTTACCAACCTGGCTGCTTCTTGAGCAGGAAAGCCCTGAACACACAAAACCCCTGTAGAAACCTCAAAAAAGTGAAGCCCCTACTTGCCGGTTTCCAGACACTGCCAGTGCCCCAGCTCAGGACCTGCTGCAGTGTGACAGAATGGCCGTGGTAGCACAGGCAAGCACATCCCCACCACACGTGGCTGGGAACAACCCCGGGGCAGAGATCCCGCGTTTCCTAGATTCACACTCTCCCCAGTTAAACTGGTTCAAGCTGTACTTTGCCCCTTGCCTTGAAATCTCCATCACACAAACTCTTTAGCAGAGACCTTTGATGTTTGCAAAAGATTATTCTCATTTTCTAATCAGCCAGCACTGTTCCTAGGAGGGAGGAAAGCACCTCTGTTTTGTTGATTATTTTCCTTTTTTTTTTTTTTTCTTCCCAAATAAAGCACTTTGGGGGAAAAAAGAAATCAAAACCTATCAATAACCTGCAGCAGCATCCCAACAATCAGCCTGGGGACAGCGCTGCCACATCCCTCCCCCACCCACATCCTCCCCCAATCTCCAAAAATAGTATTTGATATACAGCAATAAACTCTGAGCAAGCCAGAGTCCCGGAAGACATGGACCTGCTTTCACACCGCCCGTCCAGCCCAGCACCATCTCAATGCGATTGCTGCTATACTCCTGGGACAGATCCACTTGGATCCAAGGTGAAATGCCCATGCTCCAGCCCTGCTGGGCAGCACACAAAGCAGGGGTGCAGCACAGGAGGCCTATTCATGTAATCACGTCTCTGAGCCTTCACAGCTCCAGTCTGGTGCTGTTTATGCCGTTGAGAATACCTGTCTGGGCCTACCTGGGACTAGCCAGTGGAGACAGACTGGTGGAACCAGGCTGACGTTAAAAAAACAAAAGCATCCTTGAATTGTATTAGACTTTGGCATTTGTTGTGGACATGCAGAAGTGCCAGTAGGTAAATTACCTCAGTGCTGGCCCAGCTCCCATTTCCCTTGGATTCTCAGCAAGGATATTTCCTTCCCCACCACATAAGTGCAAGAAGCAGACATATCTCTCCCACATTTGAGCACCAGAGCCTGAAACACTTGGTACTTCACAGCTGCTCAGAATCTGTCTCACATCAAGGGCTGAAGCTGCTCTGCTGGTTCTCTCCCCTCCTCCTGCTGTTCTCCATCAAAGACAGGCCTGTTCAGTCCAGGCTTCCCTATCAAGACCTTTCCTCATCTGTTGCAATCTCATTTCAACTTAAACAAAGACCAACGGACAAACCACAGGTCTCTGCTCCCTGTTCAGACCCAAATGGCATGGGGCAAGCCCTTGGGAAGTGAGTTTGGGGGCAGGACCCCCCAAGCCACACTCTGCACCCAGAAGCTGTAGACATCACCCAACTACCAGGACCTAGCCATGACTCACTCTGCCCTGAACTGCAGACACGCAGGCACCACACTGTCTGCAAGCTCTGCATCCTGCCTTCAGATTTCTGGGGCAGATCAGACCTGAAGGAGCTCTTCCAGTTCTTCTATACCCTCCCAGGCTTTTTTTTTTTTTTCCTCTCCATTGACCTCAAAGGTTGGAACCAAAGATACTCACTCACAGTTCTTTGCTTCAGCTGTGACCTCCAGAGCTGGCATCCAGGGACAGCGAGACAGTCCCCAGCTGATCACAAGGGCAGGGAATGCCTGTCCCTTGGGGAAAAAGAAAAAACAACTCAGAAGCTCCTTAAAAAAAAAGAAGAAGCTTCTTCAAATAGACTTTTATTCAAAGCCTGAGACAAAGGCACCAAAGAGAGAAGGGAATTCATTTGGCTTTCTGCTCACCACCACCTGGGATACTCAGAAGGGTCAGAGCTGCTGTTTTAGTCACACACACAGAAGGGGAAATGGTCTGGCTTAAAGGTATGAAAGGAGGGGCTGATGGAGGGGTAATTAAAACAGGCTTTGGAACCACTACCCTGAGGCTGGATCCAGGCCCAAAACATGATCAACAGTGTTGTCTCCCCTTTATAAAGTGGAAGCTTTATTAAAATTACCTTCTCTGCTCCTCTCTACACAACTGCTTCATGAATCAAGGCAAGGTCTGTTCTGACCCAGCTCACCACACCACTGCACAGGGACACGCGTTTCATCCCCTGCTGCTGGCTGGAGACAACAAAGCGCAAACAGGCTTGTCTCTACCCAGCCTCAGTTAAAAAAAAACACTTTGGATATTCCCTCAAACACTCATGCTGGAAAGCTACAGCCGACCTCAACTTTTTCTTTGCCTGGTCAGGACCAGGTACCTCATTATACCCATCTGTGTGGCTTGCAGGTACCAGAGATGGTAAGGAGAGCCCACATGAGTATGCCATTCCCACCGAGGTGTTGACTGGTCATACCCTACCATCCTCCTGTGTACCCACACGCTTTGTTTGAAGGCAAACCTGTCAGGACGGGATGGACCAACAAAGAAAACTGCTCATAGCACCGTAACAGGGTCAGGAACCCCCAACCACCCAGATACCAGCTTTGTAGCGACAAAAACGCATAAAACCAGAGCCAAAACTAAACTGAAGCCATAAAGGATGAACTATTCCTCCTCCCTATTCTTATTCAAATAAGACAAATTCATTTGAAGAGCAACTGGAACACAGCAGATCACACCCTGCACAGCTTTGCCTTAGGGCAGATGATGGCACCAAATAGGTGCCCTGGCTGCCAGCAGAGGCAGGGATAAACTAACCTAGAAGACTTGTCTCTGACTTTTGCACACCTAAATAAACGCACACCCCTTTTCTCATGCTAGACAAGGTGCAGCAAGTACTGTGTGAGCCACAAGCAGCTGAGCGATTCCTTGCTTCAAGGATGTGCAAGTAAGATGCAACCTAAAAGGCCTGGAGGAGAACAGCTCCTTACAGAGAAGCTTGCTTTCAAGCTTGGGTTCTTTGCCTAACAAATCAGCACAGTTCATGCCTCTCAAAACTGATAGAGATCTAAATGTCTCTGTGCTCCAGCTAGAGCAATCCTAAAAACGCTGGAGAATCTCTGCAGGTACTGTCACCAAACAAAACAGAGCTCATATTTTAGAAGAGTTTTATAAATACTAGGATATAAACAGCAGCTAGAAGACGAAGCAGACAATTTCAAGCTTACTGCTTTTTCATCCTAATGTTTGTTCTTAGATCTGCTCTCTGTAAAGCCTGTCTTCTCCTTCTGGCGTGGCAGGAACCCCCGTGCTTCTCCCAAAGTGGCTGTTACCACTTACGTAGTCAGAGAGAAGGTAATTAAGGTCCTACTGCTTGCTTTTTAGCTCACAGACACAGAATTTGGGTCAGGCCTATAGCAGCGATATATGCAATCAGAAAGGCAAGGTTCAGTACCCCTGCTGCAGAGAGCAGTGCTTTGACACCTCCCCCAGCTCCGGTTCTGGAGCTAGTGAGCAGGCAGCTCGTATCACAGCTTGAGGGTTAGGAGGAATCGAAGGCTTCAGCTGCTTGGGCCCAGCAGAGCAGAAAGGCTGCTCCTCCCGCTTCCTTTCCAGAAACTAGGGAATTCTGCAGACCCTTCTCAGCTCAAAGAAAGGCTGAGCCACTGCAGGGGATCAAACCCAAGAACAATCTCTAGGAAAACTCAGGCCCAGGGAAGAGTAGAAGCAACGACATTGCTCAGTGGCACTGCCCCGGGTAGGCAGCACTTCTGAAAACAGAGACAGCATGAGGTAAAATGTCCTGTGAGCCCAGAGCTCACCAACTTTGAAGCTGACCCGCAAGGGTCCAACCCTGCCTGGGACAGATCCTGCTGCAGCACACAGAACATCTCCTTCCCACCAGCCAGAAGTGCTCAACACATCAGAAGCCAAGACTGTGGGAAGGCAGCGCCTCAGGGCCTGCAGCTCTGGATCAGCAGGCACAGCAAGGGCTTTCACGCTGCTCGGCCTCTCTCAGGCAGGCACAGGCTCTGCATGTGGAAACAGAAGTCTTTTGCAGAAATATCCCTGGGGGAAGCAGTGACCTTGTCTCCCGTGTTCTGCTCACTTCCAGATCTCTTGAGGGCAACAAACCACCTTGCTCTACAGTACTGAAGTGTTGGACATCTGCCCCTTCACCACCGTGCCTTGGTACACAAAAGGCTGAGCTAACTGGAGACGCTAACCAACTCCACTGCACTTCACTGCTGCAGGCAGGCCTGGTCCCTGCGACAGGCAACGAGAGCTCACAGGGAGCATCCGCAAGGTTGCTCCGCTGTCATACGGCACAGGTTGTTCAGAGTCACAGGGGAGGGAGCTAACCGTTAGGAGGGTCAAGGAACAAGTCCAGGATCTCCTCTCTAGGTCATCTGACTCTCAACTTCTTCCAAAGGAGAGGTCACTTGCTAGAAAGGACAAAACAAGGAACCGGGCTTAAAATGAAACCTTTGAAAAGAAAAGGATGTTAAAGGAAACAAAAGCCATAATCAATACA
Source organism: Psophia crepitans (assembly GCA_013399095.1). NCBI lineage: Eukaryota > Metazoa > Chordata > Aves > Gruiformes > Psophiidae > Psophia > Psophia crepitans. The sequence continues at coordinate 273,327 of VWZZ01001440.1, read as the reverse complement.
AAAAACAAGTGCATCTCATCAGACGCGAACGTCAGCCTCTTGCAGGCTACAGCAGAATCCCTCTGCGATGGAGCTAACATTACAATTGTCAAGCTAGGAAAGTCTCTCCCAACTGGTGCAGCAAATCAGACCAGATAAATCCCTCTGCTCCTGGCGCAGCTTGCACTCTTAGGAGGGGAACATCTCCACAGAGGCTTAGTGGCTAGCTGGAGTCTTGGTATCTTTATGCAGGCAAGTACCATACATCGTGTTGCGCGCATTCAGGGAGATGCTGAGCCAGGCTCCGTCCTCCATAGTCATTAAGTCACCCAACGGCACCACAACACTTCCACGCTCCCAGACAAAACGTGTACCCAGGCCTAGTTTTAAGAGCCTGCTTCCCTGCTTAAGGAACCGCATTCCACACAGCAAAGGCAGAGATCTTGCAGCACATGGCTTTCTCTCAGCGTGGGTCGTGGCCCAGGACTGCTAGCATCAGCTTTCAACAGCCCAATACACAGACAGCCAGGACTCAGTTTACTCTTGGATGCCCCGGGAGGATCGGAGGCTGCACATGGTGCGAAGGGGAAGGCGAGGGCCTCGCTGCTTGCTGGCAGGGGAAAGGTAAGCTCCCTCTTACCTGGACCTGCTATTCATTCCAAATGAATCTTTTTTTTTTTTTACTTTTTTTTTTTCCTTAAATTATGAACAATATGGAGAAATTGAAAGCAACCGTGTTTTGTCCAACTCCTTCCCTCCCAGCCCCTCGGCTGATGCTCTGTGGGGCTTGCTCTCACAATCGGCAGAGGCAGAAGAGGGTAGGAATGAAGACACCAAAGGCCACCAATATAGGAAACATGAGGCTGCTGTTGTCCGAGGCATAGGGGTTTGGTGTGCGTGGGCCTGACTGAACCCGGTTCTTATTTGCCTGCTTTTTAACACTGGAGCCATCGTCATATTCATCTTCATCATCATCTTCCTCTTTTTTCTCCAGACCTGGGTGTGGCTGCAGCTTCGGAACATCTGTTGGACAAGACAAAAGGTTGCAGGAGTCAAGATGTAGCCTGGGAAATCACCCTTCCCCTCTGCCCGATCCAGCGTGCGCACCGCACAGGGCACCTGACGCCACAGCAACAGCATGCCCAGAGCACAGGAAATAGGACCATCGTCCCTCAGAGGCTCACACCGCTACTCCTTTCCTCCAGAATGCAAGAGCATCCAAAGAGCCAGTCTGCAAAGAAAACATCCCTCCACCCCACCTACCTGTCAGGCGGGAGAAGTTACAGCACAAAAGCACCGTTAATGCATACGGAGTCAGGTACCACAGCTGCTCAGTGAGATCTAGTCAAGAACAAGCACGTGCTGCAGGTGCAGACAGGAACAACGCTTTCCACAAATGGTCCTACCTCACCTCATGGCACCCCCAACCCCAGATCTACCAGAGCAGCACAGCCCAACCTCACTCAAATCCAGACCTCTGGAGCCTGAACTGCAGGTCCCACCTGGCCACAGGGTTACGCACCAAACCTTCAGGAGCACTTGGCAGTCCCTGACCAAAGTGATGCTTTGGTCAGAGAGGGGTCCTAGACCTCCACTGTTCAGGAGCTCCAACTCCAGCACAGATTTACAAAGAGGGTGATGAAAGAGCAAGGACTTCACTAGCACTCCCCACTGCTATCCAGAGGAACCGATATCTGGGAAAAAAAACACTGCCTTGTCCTCAAGCTGAGAAGGCAAAACAAAGCTCCAGGTAAGAAACACTTAACTACTAGCTAAAAAAATCTCTGCAAATTACTCGTCTGCAAGGCTGCTGCTGACATCCAAGGCCAGAGGGAATTTATCTGTAACTGTAAGCTAAGACTGACCAGACGTGTTCCCCTCTCCTCTACGCCACATGCAGGAAGTCCCAAAACAAATTGTTTTTTCTTATTCCAAAAATGACACAGCTTTATGCGGTTGGAGGTGTAGGAGGACACTACACAGCTATTTCACTCTGCAATTGCACTCTGTGGGAACTTGCTCAGAGAGCAACAGTTTTGGCAGAGGTGGGTCAGCAAGAGCTATGATCTCATGGTCTGAGAAGCAACAGGCAGCTCTCCAAGGGGAAAGAGCCTTCTGGCTCAAGAAACTGTGCTTACCTTCCACTGTTCCTTGCAGGATGTATAGGGCACAGATTTTTGGATTGTCATAGTAGCCCTACAGAAAGCAAAGAAGGAAATCAGTGCTGGAGCTTTGAGGCAAGAAACACTGTCCCCACCTACCATTCCCTCTCCTCCTCCAGCACACAGCTGCATCACATGGCTGGGGAAGGAGGAGAAAAGGAAGATCAAGGCTCTACCCAGAAAAGCTTATTACCTTTACAAACTCAATGTGGAGCTTCCCCGTGAACGTGGAAACCTCTCCCTGGACACTCAGTTTCCCCTTTTTGATACTCATGGGAATGATCTCATCATGAGCTGTGCTGTGTCCAACTCTGTCAAAAATGTCCAAGTCCTTCACCACCACGTGGCCATTCAAGCGAACATCAAATACCTTCAGGGTGGAAGAAATGACAGAGTGTCAGAACAGATTCAGACACGTGATGGTTGAAAGGGGAACAGAACAGGGAAGGTCTCTGCTTGTTATGCACCCAGGACCAGAAAGCATTGCAGCGCACACTGTCCCACCACACATGCTCCGCTACCACGGGAAGGAATCAGAGCCCAAAAGCAGACAGGTAAAGAAGCATTTCACATCTAACATTGCTTTCACATGCCCTGAAATCTGCCTTCTTTTAAAATACCCCCTACACCTGCTGTTCCGAGTTGAGGACAGCACAATTTTATTCTGGTTTGTTCATATTTTGCTTTCACAACTTAACTTTCCACCTACTGGCTGAAGACCTGCTCCTACCACCCCAGGGTGGCTGCGGCACACCACACCCTAGGGAGTTAACCCATTTCTAACTAACAACCTGCAGCAGAGAAGAGGAAACAAGCTGGTGAAGGACACAGGGTCTGAAGGAGGTAAAATGCTGAACTGCTAACCACATCTGTGAATTCAGAGTGAAAGTCCTCCTCAGGGCTGTAATGACTCAAACTTCACTCAGCACCTGGGGAATCCCAGCAGAACCACATGAAGGAAGAGGAACCAAAGATGCCTCAGCCCTTCGGTTTAATCTGAGGTTGCCTTTTGCATCCATTCTGCAAGCCAGCCCCACCAGTTCTGTTACCCGAAATACTTCTCTGGCAGGAAGGCAGCACAGTGCTTAAGGAACTTCTTTAGAAGTTGACAGAGTCAGAGGAAAGCCCGACTAAAACACACATCACTTCTGTCCCAATTTATTGCAGGGCTTTGAGCTCTTTGTGCCTCTGCTTCCACGTCTGTACATGAGGGATTTCAAAAGTGGGCAAGAATTATTCTTCTCTAAAGAGCAATAAAGAGGGTTGAATTTAACTGTGCTTTCGGGATCAGTTTGAACCAGTATTAAGTCTTATAACATTCGTAAAAATTGGTTTGAGTAGGTTATTTACATATTCCCAGTTCAATCTGTAATACTTCCTTCAACACAACCATGCCATCAGGTCAGGAACAAGTGCTCAGGAAAAAGACAAAAACACTTCTTCTCAAAGCAAACACAGCCTAAACAGATCATAAAACTCGAGTGCTAGTTATGTTCAGCTGCACATATTTGTTTGAATACTTTGTAATGCGATTTTCCAGGCCAACTGTGTATCTGGAATGTGGAAGAGAGCTCAAGGACCAAAATTAACCATTAGAGCCTTACTTCACTCCTTTCTCCAGTACGCAAAGCAGCAGAGGCAATCTGGACGTGCACAGTCTTAGCCAGGAACTCACATCAAAGAGACAAGCAAGGAGCTGTTGCTTACCTTTTGTTGAGACTGTGCAAAATAGACCTCTGCGAACTTCAGCACCAGCACATAGTCACCCTCCTCTTTGATGGGAACTTCATAGCCAAAGGTTTCCTCGTTGTAACGCTCTGTCTGGTACAGAATCTGATCTTCGGCGTTGGACCGCAAGATCGGCAGCTTCATGCCGTAGTCAGAAGCTGGATTTCAAGCAAAAAACAGTGAGAGGAGGGGTTAATTTCTGAGGCACATGGAAGAGCCACTTTACATGGTCACAAACTCCCTCAGTGGCATTAGCACCCACGCCCTGTCAGACCTGTCTCCTCTCCTTGCTCTGACCAGGAGGAGGCACTACTGGAGCACAAGCAGAGCTAACCAAAGCCTCACAACTTGGGTCCTGTAAAAAAACATGTATGGACCTGCTGTAGGCCAAGGCACAGTAAACTCACACAGTTCCAGAAAGAAGAGTCTGTTTCACAAATAGGGCACAGAGCCAAGGAACTTCACCATTGGCTCCTGCTTCAAAGAAGGAAAACATTTTTACAACATTTTCAAATCACAAACTCTGAGTACAAAACCAAAACAGCATAAGACTGATTTGACTCATTCATTCAACAGATTAGAAGTTAGCAGTCCATGGCAGCAGGTTTGAGAGACTCACCCTACTCAAGTGAAACCCTGGGGAATGGCAGAAGGGTGTAAAGCATTAGACATTTTACAAAACCCTTCTCCCCACAGCCATGCAATACCTGCCAGCGTGAAGACACAAAGAAGGAAGCAAGGGCTGACACAAGGGCTCCATCAGCTGCTGCTCTCACAGCCACCCAACTGAAATGGGTGCTGTCCGCAGGCATTGGAACAGCCCCCTGAGAAGTGTCCAAACAACTTTCCCAAGTGGGACAATACTTGAGAAAACAACTGAAATCTTGAAGTTTGGCCATTATTTCACAACCTCTAAAGCAGATCTCAAAAGATCTTAAGCCAGCTTGACATTTTATTGTGTCAGTGCTACTGTACAAACACAAACTGATGTGTGCCTCGAGAGCTCAGAATCAAGTAATTGCCCAGCAGCAGAGAGGCAGGAGGGAAGACTGTGGACATCACCTGCCCAGTGGCACTTCAGTCCGGAGAAGTTGATCAGATGAAGTTCTCTGCTGACACTTGCCACTTCCACCCCCATTTCCATGGGAACAGACACAGCATTGGCAAAGCAAAAACTACTAACCCAGCGCACGTTGCTAAAGATGGAGCCAATGCAAATGAGTGAGGGGAAATTAATGCCAGTTCTTAGTCTCCAGTTTCACATACAGCTGCTCAAGCAATCTTCGGCTTCTCTTTACCACTCAAACCTGGGCAAAAGGTTGAAGACTCTAATCACCAGAAATACAGAGGGCATTTAACCTGTCCTCCCACACAGATATTTCTGGCCAGCTACAGATTACAGTGATAGCAAACCAAGGACTCCACATAAGTCAGCTCCTATTAGAGGAAAGCCTGCATGGGAAGAAAGTCCTTTAATAGCCAAGAAGGTAACTGGAGAGGAAGACCTGTCACCTGCGTATCAGAGGGCTGTTGACATAGCTGTGGAAGTGAGCTTGATTTCACAGTGTGCTGAGAGATAGCTCATAGAGACAAGCAGTACACATTAAGCTGCGACTCAACTGTTTGGCACCTGGCTATTCTGTAATTGCCATCAGCACATTTTGTCTTTAGGGCACAAGATCTGAGGCTTGGGAAAAAAAAAAGGTTTTAATTTGCCTAGAGGCAGTACAGCTCGGGGAAATGCTATCCCTAGGTCGTTTCCTCCCAGTCAGCCACATATTTCTGCTGTAGCCATTACATGCCTATCAACACAGAGAGGAGTCCAGAGTAAACCGAACAATGGTGCAATAAAAAGCCATTGAGGGAAAAGCAGCTGAGAGCTCACAGGGGTAAAGTCTCCTCCGCCGTGCCTGGCACCCGCTGGCTGAAGCGGGATTACTGTAACAGCCTGCAGTTCAGAGGAGACACTACAGGCTTCCCCCCTCAAAAAAAAAAAGAGCACGTCACAGCATGCTTGAAAAAGACCCTTTTCCCTCCTCAACTCAAAAATAAATTGTTCACGTCCACAAGGACATTCTCTTTCAGGTCATATGTGTGAGAGGTGTGGCAAAGGGAAGCTGACCTACAGCAACCAGCACACCTTGTGTTACTGGGGCACCAGCTCCCACTGGGGTGCTTAAAACCTAACAAACCACATTAGTATTTAAATGTGACCCCCTCTGTACCCATCATGCCCAAGGGCTCTCTGTTCAGGACAGCATTACGCAGGTGAGCAATGGCAGTCCAAGCTGTACAGCACAGGACAATCCTCACCATCCTACCTGGAAACAGTGAACATTAGGCTTAAAAGTCAGCAGATAGCTCTTCTCTGCACTCCACCACAGCTGCCGCCTGACAGCAGGAGCAGCTCAGCACAGCTAACTTTTCAGTACGTTTGTGAATCAGCCTAGCTCTGGTGCACCAACCATCAGAAACAGGCAAACTTGAACAGTTTCAGGGGAAGAGGGAAAAGGTAACCCAAGGGTAAGCATACTTTTAGTTCTCCATCCTGTCCTTACTGGTAGGTAGAAGCTTTTACTGGTTCAGTAGCGCAGCTGATCGCATCCCATCTGCCTCTACTTCTGCTTCTGTCCCTGCCCTGCTCTTGACCACCCTGCCAGGACCGGAGCTCGGCTGCTCAGCGGAGCCAACGCACCAGCTACACGTCCCTCCTGCGTGGCTCCCAGCAAGAGACCCCCGCTCCCAGCGGGGGCCAGGCTGCTGGCAGGCATCGCCCCGCACCGCAAGCGGTTCAGCTGTGCGGAGCGGGCAAAGCGCGTCCTCCTCACCGAGCGCGCTGCAGGCTGGGCTTCAAACTGGCAGATCTTCCTGTGGAAACTGGGGTCTTTCAGTGGAAAATGGAAAAAGAGGAGCCAGGCGGCTGCGTGCGGCTGGTCTGGCAGCCTGACCGCTCCCGTCGCCTTTCCAGCCCGAAATTCCACCCCAGCCAGCGAGGAGCGACTTCCCCTCCGGCATTACACAACCCCGCAGCCCGAGGCCGGGAAAACCAGCCCGAACCCCGCAGGGCTCATCCCGGGCCA
>VWZZ01001440.1:239972-265606 GCA_013399095.1 Psophia crepitans | reverse complement strand
CGGTCCCTGCGAACCGGCAGTACCCAGGGCCGGTACCGCCGGCTCGAAGAGGGGAGCGAGGGCAGAACCGGCCCCCCCCGAAGGAGCAGTGGAGACGGACGAGGTTTCCCAGCGGAGTCCCCAAAGCAGGGACGCAGCCCGGCGAGCTCCTTCGGCGGCGGACACCTGAGGGAAGAGCCCCGCCCCCTCGGCCCCGCCAATCAGGGAGCTCCAGCGCGGCCGGAACGCAAAGCACTGTGGGACGGCGGCGGGAAGCGGGAGGCCGATGGGTTGCCGAGGCAACGGGCGCCGCCGCGGCGGGAGCGGAGCGGCCCCGGGACCGGCCCGGGCCGGGCTGGGCGCTTGGGGAAGGATTTGGGGGAGTTGGAGCTCCGCTGCCGTCCGGGCCGGCTCCCCGTCACATCCCGGTAGTTTCGTGTCCACCGTACTCTGAACAGCAACTCCCGGTACCGATTCTTTGCCTCGACAGAGTGCGCTGGATCCCCCGTTCGCCCCTGCCGTGGAGGATGGGAAAGGCAGCCCGGCCTGCCCGGCACGGAGTGAGGCAGCTGGTGACGGGTAACCACAGCAGTGTGCTCGAGAAGGGGCACAGCCGCTGGCGGAGGAAGCCGGGAGCTAGCCGAGCTAACAGCGCCCGAGGCTTTCTGAACCCCGCCTTGCGTCCTACAGGAGAACATAGGGTTCTGGGGGTTTGGTGGACAATCTTGGCGAGATCTTGGGCAGGATAGAGATCGGATGAAACTCACTCACTGCCCAGCGTGGGGGGGCAAACAGCGTGACACTTGCCTCTCTGCTTGCCCGTCTGTCTGACCTCGGTGTCCCCACAGCTCCCGACACCAGCCAGGTGAATTTCTAAAGCCTTTGGAAATAAAGGCTTAGTGCTGCTGATCGTGAATTAAATGGGCTTGTTGCTTTTGTAATGCACTTACGAGGTCTCTTAACAGGTCATAGCCTTGGAGAAGTGAAATCACTTTGGCAAGGGGGGTGACCACCCACTCCCTGCTCCCTAACCCGCTCTGCCCAGGTCGGAGCGGGCCCCGAGTGCATCCTCGCTGCTGTCACATCGGCTCTTGGGCTGGTGGTATAACTGGGCCAGTGCAGACATGGCACTGCTGCTGGGAAGAGAGGCTCCTGAAACTGCCAGGTGGCTTAGGAAACCACATCCAGAAAAACAGTGGCAAACGCACACGCTGGCACCTCTCCGGACTAAGCCACCTCACACTGGCTCCTAGCAAATCATCCCAGCGTTACAGACCCCAGCCCTGGCAGCACCTGACCAAACCCAGACTAATCTCCCTTATCCCTGGTGTGTCTGGGACCTGTTAAGTGACCCCCAAGTTCAGTTAGCAACGGAGCGTGAGCAGCCGTGGCCAGAACAATGCTGTCCAGTTGGCGAGGCAGAGGGAGGCCTCGTTAGAGCTCATTTGTACTGATTACAGACGATCCTCCCTAAGCTCTCAAGATTTCTCAGCTTGAACTGCAATGCGCTTGGGTCAGGAGCGCAACTTCAAAGCAGATGAATGCTTTGCGTGTCACCAGGTTACTGCCGTGAGCTGCGAAAGTGAAGTAAGAAGAGGGATGGTGTGAATCATCAGCGGGCTGAGCAGGCGGCGGGGTGGAGGTTACACACACGCGGTGGCTGGGCAGAGCCTGGCTGACACCCTGTTCTACCTCTCAGTGAGCTGGGGAGCGTGAGGCTCGCAGCCGGGACCTTCGCTGCCTCGGTGGCCACAGGGGCCGTGCAGCTGGTTACTGTGGCTTCATTACAAACCCAGCATCAAACTGGAATTTAGATGTGAAGGGATTTACTAGCTAACATTTAGGTATGACCAAGATGGGTCCCTCAGCTGAAGGGGCCTCTTTGGCCCCAGACATGTACACGGGCAGCTGAGAGCTAACCAGAGTGTCACCAGGGGCTTTTGCGGCTCTGCCAAACCTGGGGTCCCTGTCGAGGGCTCCAGGGCTCCTGTACAACTCACAGCAAAGTATCAGCAATTCTTCCTTGAAAAGAGAGGAGTTTCCCTGAAAAGGGAGATGTTCCCCTCCTTGAGCAGATGACAAACCCCCTCTCTTTCCCCTCTGTCTGAGGACTCAGCCTTTTTAGAGGGCAAGGCACAGAGCACTGCAGTACCTCCTCTGCCTCCCCAGTCAGAGCATCTTCTAATGACTGCTCTGGATGAGTATTCCCCAAGAATCAGCAGTCCACCATGAAGCAAGCGGGATTAGCTGAGCAGCAGCGAGTGAAGAGGGGCAGCGGCTGCGCTCATCCAGGTGCGGGAGGGGTGCTCACCCTGGCTCACAGTCTGGCCCCGGCTGCGGGCAGAGGATGGCAGATGCGCTCCGATGGCCTGCGTCCGCGATGTCCTGCACTGCTGCCCCCAAATCATTACTTGCGGTCACCAACAACTTGATGCCAGCTTGTGCCCCAGATGTCAAAGGCTCTGTATCCCGTTACTAATCCACTGAGCCATCAGTCCCTTGATGAAGGCTGGATTTACACCAGTAACCTACAAGTGAAAGGCTCAGGGTTGTCTTCTCAATCCCTTGATCTCTCCCTGTCCCCTGGCAGCTGTGCCAAAATGACTCTGTCTTGAATCAGTCCTGCCTGGTCTACGGCCCTGATATTTCCCAAGCGGTGTGGGGCATGTGTTTTGGGTATTAGCTGTTTACTGCAGGAAAAAAGGGATTGGGATTCGGGATGTCCAAAAAGAGCAATGGAGACGTGTGGGTCAGAAGCAGAACTCGTGGCTAATATCTAAGAAGTCGCTCCCTGCCTGGGTCGGGTCCCAACCCACATGGGGCTACGGGGTCCGGGTGCCCAGAGGGGACCAGTTCCACCCTGCCATGTGGAGCTATTTGGAAGCCTCCTTGGTACTGGATTGGAGATGAGAGCAAAAGGATTATCTCTGGAATTAGATTATTTAGATTGCAGCTTTAATCTCTGACCCTGTCTGCACAAGAAAATAGTAAAACTCCCTGGGATTATTTGGGGTTTCTTGTGCAAGTAAAGTAAGGCTTGCAGCAAGAGCTGCTGCTGGAAGGGAAAAAAAAAAAGAAGAATGCTTTGGAGACTTGCCCTGTCTGACCTGTTCACTGTATCATGGTAAGACCTGGCAGAAAAGAGCTACAGATAATTTGGCAGAGACCCAGCTCGCCTCAGATGTAGCTGTGGCTCCAGGACTGCCCCTGCAATGATACAAAGGCGTCCTGCAGCCACCCTTCCCCTCACACCGGTGTCCCTGCATTTCTGGGGCAGACACAGCTCTGCCACGGTACAAACACAGGGACCTGCCCACGTGAAATGGCAGTAGTTTGCAGAGAACATCCCCAGCCACCATGATGCTGCGCTGTGGATCAGTGCAGCCTCCAGAAATGGGTTTACAGTTTTAAAGAAATTAAGACCGTGTCCTGCCATCTGCCGCTGTGGGCAAAAGATGCGGCTGCTCGGTGCAGGACCTGGGAACAAGCAGGCAGACGCAGCCACCGTGCCTGTTGCCACTCTGTTGGGCTTGTGCATGCTGGCTACTGCACAGGGCACGAGCCCTGAGTCGTCACCGGTCCCCGCGGGCAGGCACGTTCTGCTGCACACAGGCAAGCAGCGCAGCTCTCCTCTGGCTCTGCATACGCATGTGCTTCTCCCTCAACGGGCTCCACTGTAAGTGAAGCCCATTTGTGTACCAGCACTCCCTACGGCAGCCACAAGCCTGCACAGGTCTCTCCCTCCCCAGTATTATCCTAACCTATAACTTAGCAGGTCTTTGGACTCTGTGCATTTTATCACCCTCATCTCCTAAGCACTATGCAGCTCAGCTGCTGTCCCAGTAAATATGGAGATCTGTAAATATCCATTTTCCGATTTGTTGGCTCATACCCACATTTCTAAGACTGGACCAGCTCCATAGATACACACACATAGTTTGCATACTCCCACTTGCAAACAAACTCTTCTGCTGCTGCACTCCTAGGTACCCCCTTGCTTTTACGGGAGCACACACAAAGCTTTCCCAGTGCACATGCCTGTGCAAACACAACCACACACTCATACAAACAGAAGGCGAAACATCATTTTTCCATTGCTGGGATATCAGCCATCACTGCAGCTATGCTGGTTGGCACAGCAACAGGAAAGGAGAAGAGAAAATCCTCCTTTGGGACATGGATTTGTGGACTCCAAGAATTTGAAAAGGAACTTGGGAAGTGAAAGATTTGGGGTGGAGGAAGCAGGAGGATACTGGTCCCTAACCTCCCAGTTGAAGTAAGGGGGCAACTGAGAGGAAAACAACTTCTGAGTCACACTGAGAAACACACAGCAATGACGATGCCCTTTGAAGCCAAGCAGAAATTCATCCTGGCCACTTGTGATTGCACCTCTGAATAGAGAAAGGGGGCAACTGTGGGTCTGGCAGAGTAGGGGAAGGGAGCAGGAAGTGGGGAGTATCTTGGGGAAAGGGGAAGGACGACAAGCACTTCATGTGTCTGGCAGCAGCTGGTAGGGCCTGGAGGCTGCTGCACTGCAGACACGTGCAGCATTTTTGAGTGTGAACAAGCTGGAGAGCAGGCCACTGCCACCCACAGGCTCCCGGCCAATCCCCGGCACAAACGGTGTCAGAGCTCAGCTCTCGCAGCACAGCCCCCACTGTGCATCCACTCACGGTTGCGATTGAAATGGTCTGAAAATGGTGGCTATTGCTGCCTATCCCCCTCCCATCCAGCTCCCCTCTGTGCCCTTTCTCCCATTGCTCCTTGCCAGGATGCCGCAGGGGCTCCCTGGAAGCCAGGGGGATGCAGGAGTGGGGACCCTTCACACTGCCCTCACCAAGAAGTGCCTCCAAGGCCCCTTCACCATGAGGATGGCAGGAGGGAGGGCAGAGCCCCGCCGCCGGCTTTGCAGTTGGCAGTGACTCCCCTCCCTGCAGCAAGGTCTTGCCTCTGGACCCCGGTGCCGATGCCGCAGTGTGCATCTGCTGCAGCCCTTCCCCCCCAGCTCAGCCACCGCCTCTCACAGGGATGTCCAGGCTCCACATCATTTCAGCGTGCATATTTATCGCTTTCCCCCCGCAAGACATGTATTTGAAGTTACTCTTGGTAAACATAACCACAGGAGATGCGAATACGTGCCGGGGAAGCATAAATAACTCCACACAGATAGACACACACACAGACAGCAAACACAGACACGGTTCACCAAGGGAAACCAAAAAGTGCAGAGCACGCCCTGAGGCTGCCACCAGTCCCAATGGCTTTGCTCTCATCCACCAAGCCAAGAGGATTTCTCCTGCTCTTGCTTTGCAGCAGCTGGTGGGAGAATAAAGCTGGGGAGGAGGAGTCTAAAGTTGCAAATATCCCATGAAAGCATCATGGCAAGTCCTGGCTCTGCAGTTATCCTGCAATCATCTCCAAGGAATGGTTCCAGTTGTAGGAAGTTGCAAGTCTTTCACAGTGTGAAAGGGTGGAGGGGCATGGGGACCACCATGAGGGAGGAGCAGCAGGTCATCTTGCAATGTCCCAGTTGCAGCCAGCTGATAAACCTTCATGTGGGAACATCGGGGCTAGATGCTCCATCTAGGTCCTCTTCTGCCCTCTCTAAGGTGCTGATTCTCCTTTAGCTGAGAATTATCTTCAACGGGACATCATGCGAACAAACTCTGTAACCAAGAAGGAAAGACAGCCCTGAAGCAGAAGGCATCCATGGTCCCCAACCCAGCTCTTGTTCCCTGGAGACAGCATGCAGCCAGTGTGAAACCAGGAGTCCACACACTGCCAGCAGGTCTGTGCCGCTCCGTGACTGGCCCTGCAGAGCTCACACAAAATGGGCTTTAATCCTTGCATTAGATACGGTGATACGATCCCACTAGCAGGTCAGTTCATTGCCTCGGACTCCTTCCCAGCCCCTGTACAGTCTTGTTTGCACAAGCAACTCTGTGAGACTACGGCAAGTGTTGTCTCCCTTCACTGTAACTTCAGGGAACCTTGATTCATAGTCTTGGGAACACGGTACGACTTCTTAGTACAACTGCCACTTTACAGACACACCAGTGTGGGAAAGCACCAGTGGTTTGGTAGGTACCAGCATTTTTGTAGAGAAAGTTTACTTTGATGAACTTCTTGTTTTTAAAGATACAGGTTAACTGTGAGGATGGATACTCTGGATGTATCTCTTCACCACCCTGCCATCTGTGAAGTCAATTGCAATTGTTCAAATTGAGTATAAATGCTATCAGGTATAAATGTGGTTTCATTCTGCACTTGAATTGCTGAGGAACTAATAACTCTCCAAAGAGGAGGGCAGTGGAAATTACCCCCTTGACTTCTCCTTTTCCATTGATGGAGCTGTCCTTTGACAACTAAAGCAGTAACTCACAGAGAAAATGATACTGGGATAGCATTTCATGTATTTTAGCTGTCTGACATAATTTAGCTGTGGGAAACAAGGAGAGCTACAGTCATGTAATCAGCCAGTGCATTAGAACAACTGCAGCTACGGGATACTTTCTAGGGAGACACTTATAGTTTTTTAGCATTTTCAAAGCCCTCAGAAGCTTCAGTAATTCTGAGGACTGAGACTCCTTGTCATGTAGGAGACCTAGGAATTCTTCTGAGCATTCCTACATCAATTACATCAATTTTATTTTAATTCCATAGTTCCTGTGCTTCACCCTTACTGCAGAGGGTCATCTGGATTTGCACTAGGAAAACAAGCAGCCTGCCATGATCTCACACCTTCCAGCTCTTATATCTGCTTAGCTGTCTGATATCAACTGCTTCCCTTGCCAGAAACCCTGCTATTAATATTGCTCCTGCCATGGCTAATGGCTAGGATAGTAGCCTAACCCCTCTTCTTTTTCCAAGTCCTTCTGGCATGAAAAGTGGGAGAATAAATTAATTATCTCTAGGATTTAACATGACTCCTCTGGATCAGGTATCTGCAGTCCTAGTGAGCATGTCTGGCACGTGACCATCTTCTGGCATAAAGGCACAGAAACAATTCTCTGTAAACTCAGATAACAAGGTGAGCCAGAGGAAATGCAAGGTGCAATGCACTCTCCAAACTAGTCCAGCCTCCTCACAGCTCTTACAATAGATTTAATAGAAATCTATTTAATGGAAATAGAAAATGCCCCATAAAAAGAAGGTTGCCATGGCATGTGTGCACTAGAATCTGCTTCTCTGTGACAGGGCATATCTCTTACCATGCTAGAGTTATGGAGAGACTGAAACTGAGACACAGCAAGAGATGATACACAAATCAGCACTTCAGCTGAGGAATTTCCTGTGTGGGCCAATATTCTCCATTTTCCTCAGCTGACTAGGAAAAAAAAACAAACCCCATATCTTGTTTGCTTTTTTCTCCATACTTCAGACACCTGGGCCCCGAGCATGCAAATCTTCCCTTCTGCTTCCACCTGCGTCTGAAACTGAGAGAAACTCTGTTTCCCTGAGCTGAAACTCTGACTCATACCAGAGCAGATGGACAGGGAGCATTCATCCCTTCTCACCTTCAAAATCAACACGCCCATCTCCATTCAGATCCACGTCCCGGATGATCTCTTCAATATCCCGGTGTCCCACCTGCTGCCCTAGAAGCTTCTTCATGGCTTCTCGCAGCTCACTGGTGCTGATCTCCCCATCACCATTGGTGTCAAACTGCAAGTACATGAAAAATACCAGCACGGGAAGAACAGTTAATGGAACTGGATCTTGCTCTGGGTTGGATTTTGTATTGTCCTGCTCCTGAGTGCCCTGTTTTTGCTGCATTCCTTTTGTATCCCTCCTTTTCCTCCTTTGGGTGCCTTCTGTATCCAGTCTGTCTTTTCTCCTCAGAAACCCCCTGTAACTGCTGTGTCTGCACCAGCTTTCCTCTTCCTTGCCACAAGGGTTCCCTTATCTTAGTGACTTTCTCTGCTCCTCCCTTGTTTTATGCCTGGCTTGGCTCTTTCTCTGTCTTCCACTGTGCTGCTCTCTCCTCCTCTTCTCTTCCCCAGTGGGTCTTCTCTCTTTCCTGTCTCCTGTTGCTCACCTCTCTGGGGGGCATGCAGTAGGGAGCACTCACCTCTCTGAAGGCATCGCGGAGCTCTTTTACACCAATCATGTCTGCGGTTTCTGCTAGCAGCTTTGGTCCCATCAGCTCAACAAAATCTTCAAAATCCACATGGCCACCCACTTGGGACAAGATGAAAGATCGTGTGTAAGATCTCCATACATTAGCCAAGCCCAGCATTGACTTTGCACTTCTGTGTGCCCCAGAGAGGGCTGGGTTCTCCAGGAAGCAAAATACAGAAGGTGCAGGGCAGCGGAAGGAAAAGCAGAGGTAGTTTTACCCTGTGTTTGTATTTTCTGGATTGCAGGCTAGGTGGAATGAGCCCAAGTTATTCCATCCTAGGCTGCTATGGACTGTCACACCCTTATGGCATCATGTACTAGGTATCAGAGGCTTGATCATTCTAGTGCTTACAGCAACCCTCTGCTGCGCTTGTGCCAAAGGGCATGGCAAGGGCACAGCATGATGTTCGTGCATGGCCTGGGCAGTGCCCTGCAGCAGTGGTGGAGTCTTGCTCCATTAGCAGTGGCTAACGTATGCCCAACTGTTTATTCATGGTATTAGTCCTTTTTCTTGTTTGTCCCCTATCTGAAAGCTGGCAGTAACACTCTCAAATTCTTAAGCACTTGTGTGCCAGGGTTATCAGCTGCTTTTGTGTGTGACTGGCTGCGCACGTCCCAACTGTTTTCCTTCCCTTGACCAAGTAACTTGTCCTTTTTACATCATCATGTGTCAGAAATAGCATGCATTAAATATCCTTCTTCCCAGCTGGCTGAGGGTAATATCCTGCACTGCCACAGACAAGAGGCGGCAAAAAATGACGGTGAAAGACAAGGGGCACAAACACAGCTACAGTGAATCGGACGCGTTTGTCACATTTTTCCATGACTCCAGCAGATGCCCCCATCTGACACTGCCAGCACAGCTCACTCACAGCCCATCCCCAGGCACACAGCAGATCCAGGAACACCCACTGCCGAGTGAACGGCCCATCCATCACTCACTCCGACCAAAGCATCTCCAGGCTCTTTCTTCAGTCTGATGTCATCTGACATCAGCTTCAATACGACAACACCCACAATCTGTGCACTGATGTCTATCTGCCCACATCAAGGGCAGCTTTATACCTGACAGCGTAAGCATGAAGGACAACCCTTCCACACACTGTTCCCATACAGCGTAGTCCACACAGTCCCTTTGTCTGATAAGCAAGAAACAAAGGCATCAACTGCCAGGGACCACAAACAAACAAAAGATGATCGGGAGCAAAAATGAGAACCAAAGAGAGGGGAGGAAAAAACCAAAGGAAAAGAGACAGCAGGAGACTGAGAGAGCCTGAGGCAGTGATATAGGGCACAGCAGCAACAGGGAGGTACAGCTAGCTGGATATTACTCACGGTTCATGTTGATCTGCTGGGAGAGCTCTATTAGCTCCATCTCAGTAGGCATGTAGCCCATGGTTCGCATGCAGTTTCCCAGGTCCCTGCAGTTAATAAACCCATCCTTGTCTTTATCAAACTCCTTAAAGGCTTCTCTTAATTCTGTGGGAGTGGATCCAAACAAGAACAATATTATCAGTGACAGCTTGAAATACCTTTTCCAAGAAACCTCCCCAGAATCAGCAGCACTTTATGTGGCCAGATTCCCCACGATACTCCGTATTTTCCCAGCAGATCTCCCTGCAAAGAGGCAACAACTGCAGCAATGTTAAGCTCTTCTATCAGCAGCACTGCTGACCCATTCCTTACAGGAAAGCTTCCTTGGACTGCAAGTGCCATGAACTGATTATTCCTAAACTGCACTCCCAAAAGAAACTGGAAGCAGTAAGTTTTCCTGACTTTTACACAGCACTCATTGTAGGAATTAGCAGGCAAAACAGCTTCTCTGGAGCCACGCTGTGTATCATGCTCTACGACACTTTCTGTGGGGGCTGGAGTGGACAGCAGTTCCCTGACAGCTAACATTCCATTACTTTGCTTATCCTCCCACCCCGAAGAATCTGGAGTGGATGCAAATTCCTTTACAGTCAGCCCTCTTGCAGTTTTACATGTTATTTCTTTTTGCTGGAGTTGCCAGGAATTATTCCAGTAATTGTCTCCCTTGATTTACCCCAAATTATTTTACTCCATGGGGCCAACCTGGAAGGGCCAGCCAGTAGTTTTTCACTGAGCGAGGAGAAAGGTGACACACAAGGAGCAACAAATTTTACCTTCAATTTCTTCTGGACGCAGTTCTCTATCCTGCAAAAAGAGAACATACTATGTTAAAGCTTGCCACAAATAGTTTCGGAATAGCACTTGTTGGTGCAAACAGTTCTGGGACAAGCCAGAAAGTGAGAGAAGAAACAAGAAGGTGATGACATGTTTAATACCGTCTACCTAGCAAGGCTTCCCAGCTCTCCTCCCCAATGGGGCGGGTGTTAGCCTGCATATTTCCCTGGGGAAGCCTTTCTCCATCTCATCTGCTGGACAGGGGGATGACAGGTGCTCCCCCAAAATAGAAGAGACCCAGGCCAGCACAGCAATATGTGCGGCCTCCCCACCTGATGGTACTATGAGCACAGTCGTGAGGCTCCTACATCACTCCCCAGCACCAAGTGCTGGAGCAGAGACCGGCCCTGCAGCAGTTACGATCTTCTCTAGCGCACTGATCATATTTCCTACAGCAGCTCCCACTGACACAGCCAGATCAACGCAGCTGGAAGCAGTCCCTGGAACCAGCAGGTCTGTACCATTTTCTGCTTGGATCGCTGTTTGATTCCTGTCCTTCTAGCAGGATGGGGACAGCTACGAGCTCTCTTACAGCCAACGCCCCAGTGCCATCTCCTATAGTCAGTCCCCACAAGAAGGTAGGAACTTCCCCCTTCCCCCCAGCCTCAACTCCAGATACAAGCATTTTGAAACCAGGCATGAAGGCAGACACACAACATACACATCATCAGGTCATCTACAAACAAAACAGGACAAGGATTCACCATGTTCAGGAAACACTGCAACTTCAAACATCCAATTTGAATTTCTTGGAAGAAGGGGGAGGATACAAAAGAGTATAGGAAAATTCCAACACTGCACCAGGAAGAAGAGATGAGCATGGAAATGCACTGCTTTCTGGTTTAAATGCCCTTTCTAATTCCTTTCATGGCTCCCAGGCAAATCCAAAACATCTGAGAAACATTTGGAAACACAGAAACGCGATCTCTTTTGTCGTCTCACTCTCGGCTTTTCCCCTCAACCGTGGGGAGTTTCTCCTTGCCTTCCAGGTGTCCTCTCATCTCACCACACATCCCTGGACGTGATGCCCTTGATCAGATTGAGAAGGATGATCCTTTGCTATTTAACCACAGGCTCCTCTGGAAACTCTAATGGCAGCTGCTCAGAGTGCATAGCAAACTAGGACACACACTGGTTTACGTCTGTGCAAAAGTAGGCTGTGCCAGAGAAATGACCAGCTTGCCACTCATAACCTTCCCAGAGGCATCTCTGTGCTGGATGGAACTGCCGGAGCGCGCTGGCTCTGCCATTTCATCCTTCACAGACCTGGTATTTTCAAACATGTCATCCCATTTGTTCTGCTTTCATCAACACCAAGTAATAAAACAATTCAAACTCCTTAGACCGGAGGCAGGAGGCATTATTGCCCTCCTGCCTTAGATAAATAGCAGATGAAAACCACCCATGATCAGAACCAACACCTTGTGCACCTCATTCCAGAGTTCACAAACATTAATCCCTGGAGATATTGCTGTGTGCCGACAGCCAGCTCGGCGCGGCAGCAGATGCAGGGCATGATTATCACCGCCACGGTGCAAAGGGTGCCGTGACTCACCAGCGGTAACTGCCGTCTTGTGAGAGCGGCTGGGGTAGGACCCAGGCCCCCCTCCAGCAGAGTCATCACAAGACCATCGTCCTCCTCGATCACTGAAGACCACGTTGCAACCGACATGAGTGACACATGTCAGAAATGGGGGTTTCAGCACTGGCTCTAATTTTGCACACCAAGGCATTTGCTTTTGCAGGGCTCTGAGCATATCTTTGCACATGCAGATTCTACCATCAAAGAGCCACAGACTGCGAATGCAAAAGGAGGGGGAGGGTTTACGTCCTTCCAAAAATCTGACTCAAGTGATAACTAACGTCATGAAGAGGTTTTCTGTTTTAAATTTGAAAGAAGATCCCCTAAAATGATAAAGGAGGAAAATTGCTTGGGAAGAAATGGGCTGAATCACTCTAAAGCTTTTGGAGAACATATGGAAAGAGGAATAAAACTGTTCAGAGAGTTTAGATCCTAGACACGAGCAGAGGTGACCCTCAGAGAGTCCATTATACATAATGGTCTTACCCTCATTTATTTCTGTTCTATGCACAATAAATCCTGTTGGTCTAGAGAGCCAGTAAAAGTAAAGCTGTTTATCAGATGCACTTACTCTACACCAGGGTAGTTAGAGACATCACTAATCCTATTTTGGAAACTTCTTATGGTACTGTGAGTGTCCAGGGCCTAAACAGGATGGATACCTGTCCAGCTGTGAGTCTTCTTCTAGGGAGCTGGACCTGTCTCCTATGTTGGGTAGCTCTCTGCATGTGTGCTTGTGTGAGAATATTTTGGGTTGGGTTTTAGTGAACTGGCCCAAGGAATATGTGATCACTTAGTGGCTGAAGGTTAGGAAGAACAAAAGCTATTTGATCAGTAATGACAAATAATGACTCTTTTTAGAGTTGTTGGTTGAAGAAGAGGTTTCAGAGATTAAGATCTAGGTGCTTCCTACAGCTGTAGATAACGCTATTAACCTACAAGTGAGACAGAGATTTCTTACAATGCCAGAAAGCTCTGACTCTCAGGTAACTGAGGTGAGCTTTGTTCCACCAGAAGAACATGGAATGCACTGGGTAAATATCTGACAATGCAAATATTCACTTATCCATAAAAACTGTGCTAATGATACGTTTGTGTATATCTTTAAATTCATGTTATTGTAGGAATCAAGTGTTTATGTGCAAAAATATTATTTACTTCTTGTAAAGACACAATACCGGGGTGCGTACTTCCATATATTTAACATCTCCAGGAGTATGGATTTCAATTTACATATAATTATTTTTTTTATACATAAATGCGTACCTTAGATGCACATGAACACATAGTTATAAATAGGCGTGACCGGGGACGGGTGGATGTTTCGCTGTTTATCTGTGTGTATGGGTAACAGCATTTGGGAGTCTGGCACTATTTGCAAATCTGAGGACAGAGTGATGTTCTTTGGTTTATTAGGCTGGGATTGCTGCAGTGTCGGGCTGTGTATGGTACTGTGTAAGGGGTTGCGTCAGTATCTGTGAGGAGGCAGATGCATGCTTATATCTGCTGGTACTAGTGCGCTCACTGTGAGCTGATAGGAACAGTGTCAAATATGGGCATCTCGGCGGGACAGCTCGTTCCCAATATGGATGCCTCGATTTGCATTTGAGTGGCTTATTTAGGCCTTAAATGCTATTCTGAGCCTCTGGAAATCAGATGTGGATGTCTTGCTGAAATAGCAGCTTTGAACGCTGGACTCCTCCTGAGTCCATAGGATTATGTAAGTCCTGAAGTCCTAAGTCCTTCTCCTGAGTCCGTATGATTATGCCTATTTGAGAGTAGGCTTGGATCTATCTTCCACAGCTGCGTTTTTAGAATCCTCCTTTCTTGGTGTTTATGCACTGGGATATCTCTGCACATCCTTCGGGTTAGACATTTGCCTGTGACTGTATTTGCACTTGGAGCTGGAGCCGGGATGCTCGAGACCCAGGGCTGGGGGTAACAGAGCTCCACGCAGACAGAGCATGCGGGCAGCTCCACATCCCCAGCTCACATCCACATGGCTTTATGCATGTCTCGCCCGGCTGGGTGTAACTTACGTACAGGCTGCCTGTTTTCTGCGAAGCCCTTCCTCAGGAAGATGCATGCTGGCCCCAGCAGGTTGTGCATGACGGCGCAGTTCTGGGCCAGCACCATGAGCGGACCCTGGTACTCGCAAGCCGACGGCCCCTCTTCGCTCGTCTGGACAGCCTTATAGCACGTCTTCTCCTCATGGCGGATCTTCCCAGCCAACCAGCAGCAAGCAAACAACACAACAGAGGATGTTACCTCCCCGTCTCGCCCAGCCGTTCCTCTGAAGTTTTACTGAACCGCCTCGCAGAGACATTATTGCTAAATTTCCTTCATCTGGTCCACCTCTGTCCCCCCCACTGGTCTATTAGGATTTGTACTGAAGCAGTAAGTCCAGGAGTTCACTTTCAAAAGCTGATAGAAGCACAACCAACCAGGAGAATTTCGCTTTGAAACGACATCAAACTCAGCACTGCTCACATCTACCCAGACACAGCTGAAAGGGCCACGCTCCCACTATCAGCCCCAGAGTTAATGATCCCTTGAACGAGCTGCAAAGGACGAGCACACCCCAACCTAAAAGTACGCGTGCTGGCCCGTGGGCAGAGCGAAGCTGCTGGCAGAGCCACATCAGCCAGGGCATCCCCAGGAGACCAGGCAGAACCTGCACAAAGACACTGCATTAGGCTCCCGCGTTACATTTCAGCCACACAAGATCACACGCTTTATAATATCATTAGAAGGCCGTTTACAGCATCAGGCGACTCTGCCAACTGCAGGCTCACGCTCCCTGTGCCACTTCTAATTAGTGGTCTAATCAGGGTCTCAGGCAGTTACTGCACTGGCCTCTTCTACCCACTGACAGTCCCAAAGTGGAGGTAAGGCAGGGGCACATTTTCGTCTGTTCACGTTTGCACATTTCCCTAAGCGCACATGTCCTGCTAAGCTAGGGCTCCAGAACAGAATCCAGCACTGGATTTTATAAGGAGGCACTGCTTTCCTTTTATAGAAATCCAGTTCCCTGGCTCTGCAAGAAAACTCTTATCCTGATATTCCCATGCAGCTATAAAAAGCCAGCACAACCCACAGGACCCTTGGTTTTATAGAATAAACATTAATCATACATCAGATTCCTCTTCAGGAATGATTCTACTTGTACAGCCGGTGTTCCCAGGGGTGATCAGAGAAGCTCTGTCAATTGTCATTGTCTCTATTAACCCTTTCCTTAAAGCCTGAGGTGCTTTATCAGGCTAAAAGACCAGATACACATGCACACCCCATTCACACTTGTCCGAGTCTATTGTATCTACCCGCTGTGTCTGCCATGTGCTGTTATATTGCACACATGCTTTGTAGCTTGCATTTTTGTACACAGTCTTACACCAATCTGCTCATGTATAATGTCATGTGAATATCAAGCATCAAAACAAAAACAACTCAAAAAGTAAGCCACGGAGAAAGAAAATGATGGAGCAGAAAAGCATTTTCATTGCAGTCGTGGATGAGGAAGAACTCTGTCTCTGATTAAATCTGACAGATAGGACAGTTGTCCTTAAGAACCTGAAAGATGAGCATCCGTCCACAAATGGCATATTACTAGCTCAGCTAAATGTCAAGGCATCTGTGTTGAACTGCACAGCTTCGTGACATCAGTGCAATGTATTTTCAAAATTATCAGCTTTATTTCCTGGCACATTTTTCAGTTTAATATAACAAATAATATGAATCACTTAAAAATAGCCCACATCAGTGCTGTGTTTAATTCCAGTGAAGCCATGTGAAAGATTGAAAACCCCACAGCCCCTAATCCTTGTTTACTGACCCTTCCAGTCAATAGAGTTTATTACCCAGCCACAGAGCAGTACCGCAGAACAGTCATCCCATTATTTTGCTGTGCGGACAGAGATTGCCAGCTTGATGAAATAGTTGCCAAGAGCCACCAAGGATCCTGACCAGGCAACCCGGACAACAGGGTGCATGGCTTACCAAGACCCCAGCAGGGGATCCCTACCCCACTCTGCGCTGCAGGCAGGATTTATGGCATTCAATGTTCCCTCTGCCAGCAGCCCCCCAGGTTTCTCCTGCACGTATCCGCACAAGTTCCCTCCACCACATTCCTCCTGCATCCCAGCAGAGCCAGGAAGGGAGCTGTGATACGTGTATGGGGCAAAGCAACGTCAGCCACCTGTACGGGGGAAAGAGCAGCATGTAATACAAGGAAAATGTGGGGACAGGACTGGGGAGCTCAGGCCTTTCCCGTCCCTTCCCTGAGAAAAGGACCATTGCTCTTCCTGGCTGAGTACAGCCCTTGGCTGTGTCAGACCAGCACATTGTGAAGAGAGAAGAGTCCGCGCTGATTTAGAGATGGCTGTAGTGATAGCAAAGGGTGGCAAAGTGAGGGACCTGGATGCCAAAGCTTTCTTTCTGCACAGCAGAAGCACAACAGGATTCACCTCATTTTCCTGCCTGTGTGCCCGAGGGACTTTGCAGAGCAGCAAGCCCAAGGGGGCCTCTTCAGCCCGACTGCAGTGCTGCTCAGAGGGAAATGCAGCCAGGCTGGCTGCTGGGATCACCAGGGGGACACTGCGACAGCAGGAAAGTGAGGCTGCCAACAACAGATGTGGAGACAAAGTCTGAGCACTGCCACCAAAACCAGCGAGGTACCCGTGTCAGCCGATCCCAGACCAAGCCAGCTGGTGCCTGGGAGTCTGTCACCCAAGAGCAGCTCTCACACACATTGTCCACAGTCCCTCCTCTTTACCATTTCAGGAAAATGAGTTTGCCCAAGGTAAAATCTGAGAAAAAAGACCAGGATCATAAAACAGCCAAGTGAAGCTGTGCAATGTTAAGACTGATCTGCAAAGTCTCCGCTATAATCATGTCTGTTGTGATCAAAAGAACAGCAGAGCCCCAGGACCTGTCAGGATGAGTGCCCAAGGCCTTAATTCATGGCTAGCTGGAGCGACGTCTGAGAAATTCTCTAATTCAGCTTTGCAACTTGCTCTCTTTAGTCTTGCCATCCCAAGCCTTCCAACTAGGCACAGAGTGCATTATTCGAAACTGCTTTTAGGAATGAAAACATAAATTACCTAAAAGACTGACGACACGGAGCTTATAAGTTCTTGAATCCATTTTGATTCAAGCAGCCTGGCCACACGTCAGACTTTAATTGCAATCGCCTTGATCATGTTGAGCACAGCTGCAGCCAACTCATTTTATTGCAATTCAGAGGTGACCTACAAGCAACCAAGTTAGTTTTTTGTGCAAGCTGGGTAAATCTCAACTATTTCTGCCTCTCCCTGAAGGTCAGCCTGACCTAGGGGCTGGTCTAACTGCTTGGTGATGAATTCCCTCCCAGCTATCCCATAGCAGCACTGCGCCATTACTGGCTTTGTTTACAGCAGCCCAGATAGCAAGCAAACTGTGTTTCTACCCAGAAGAGGCAAACCTCCACCCAGAACAAAGTCCCTGCTATGGAGGCCCTCTCCCCAGCAGCTCCCTCCCAGGGGAGCTGGGAGGCAAGGTGGCAAGGTTTCCTAGGTGGAGCATCCTGACGGCAGTGGCGTTTCACTGTCAGCAAGGTCTCCACAGAGGTAGCTGCTCACTGCAATACTTCAGATGCTTAGCATAACTTTTCCCGTTTACGAGGAGTGAATTGCATAGCGCTTTGCTGAGTTATGAGATTTGCCGCAACGCAAAGTGAGAACTGTGCGGCTGACAGGTACACAGTGCTGCAAGACCTTTCTCAGTCAAACAGGAAATATTTCTGGGGCACGTCATCCCCATGTCAATCTAGTCCCTAACAGCAGAATCGTTCCTGAATCTAATTCGGCCTGGGATCCCTGTAAAACCTCAGCACAGAGCAGACCATGGGTTGAAGCCTAACAGATACACATAGCAGCTCACAGATGAAGTTGTGCTGGGCCCCAGCATGTAGACACATGGGCCAAGCTGACACGCGACATGATGCCCAGTGTGTCCACTCACAAACAGAGGCATGGACAAACAGACCACAGAGAAAACCACGCTTCTGCACCCAAACACACACCAACAAAACAAGATGTGTGCATACGCAAGGATGGGTATGTATAAAAACACATGTGTGCCTATATACTGACTTCGGTGAGGGCATCTGTGTATACACACACAGAGCACCACCCGAGCAGGGATATGTGTGTGATGCACACAAATTCCCCCCCATACACTCACAAGAAGTGTATGTAGGGACATAAACAGCCAGGGACACACACATACTTCGGACGGGCTGATTAGGTGTGCATATTGTTGCACACCATCAGGAATACGTACAGATACACACCCATTCACATGTACATGAATACATGTCCCTGTAGAAATGACACACATGACTAGACTCATGCAGACACCTCTCGACTGAAGCACATGCCCCCCCCCCCAACTCACATGTATACACATACATTAAGATGCCCGTACAGAAAACGTGTGCCAGCGTACTGTGCGCGTTGACAAGCACAACCTTGCGCGTACCCAGAGAACAGCTATACACACACACACAGAGCAGGACATGAGCCTACTCACGTGCATGCATACACACACATATATTTACACACATGCTCTGGCACTCAGCATCCCGGGCTCTAACCGCTGCGCTTGCATGAGCAGCTCTTACAAAAAAAGACTGGTGAAGAGAGCCGAACCCTTCGTACACGTCTCTGTGTTTCTCCCACCTCCCGTTCCCATCTGCCCACGACGTCACCCATCCCAAGAAGCAGGGCTGGAAAGCACAATGCACTTTGATTCAGGGAACATACCTTTTTTGAGAGGTTTCTCAGTGGAGACTTCACACAGTTGCCCATAATATGTTGAGTCTGCCTTTCCGGTGGACTTGGTTATAAAGGAACTGAAGCAATTGATCCCATTAAAGGTATTCCTTGGGAGCAAAGCAAGAAAGGCAGTGCCAGGCAAATCCAAACAGCTACTGGCTGCTGGGGCTTCCCTCTTCAGGGAGCTTTTTCTCTCTCTGCCTCTCTCTCTCCGTGTTTTTACTTTATGTTCACTTTCTTGAAGAGATGAAGCAGGAAGGAGAGGGAGGGGAGAGAAACAGACAGAAAGAGAGGGAGAGAGAGGGAGAGAGAGAGAGAGTGAGAAGGGGAGAGAGAGGGAGGCGGATGTATAATCTACATCAGATTAATGTTCAAATCCCTCCCACCCCCCTCAATCTGCAGGCAAGATTGTTTCACTCATGGGAGAGGGCTGATTCAGGGAGAATTAAAACAGAGAGGCACCACAAGAAGTGATTTCAGTGATGAGTTCAGTGAATCCAGCTAGTTTGGGTCCACACAACCTCCGAACATCGCATTCCTACCCACCCCCCTTCTAACTCCTCTCGGGTTTTCAATCACCAGAGGGCTAGGCTGGCCAGAAGGCAATCCACTTAGGGGCTTGGAGCAGAGTCCAGAGCTCATTTCGGAGTAAAAAATGGACCATTTATTGGGTGGGACCTGCTTCAGCTTATAAATACCAGCAGACCTAGAAGTCCCTCATTCTTTTCCTGCCACAGTGGAAGCAAGCCTGAAGGCAGCAGTCCAGGGACCCTAAAATGCTCTCAGCCCCAGGATAGTAATTTTTAACCACAAGGGAGAGACCTTGAGCCAGTCTTGCAGTAAAGTTTTTCCAGCTTTCTGCAAGTAGAAATCAACTGGCAGCTGACCTGCACAAGTCTGCCAAAGATGGGCTCACACCTGAGTCCTAAATCTGAACAGCCCCAGGCTAGATAATGTGAAGCAAAGAATCTGGATGCGAGATTCATCCATTCCATTAACAAGCACACAAGTCCTGGAATAAATAAGGGACTCCTAAACCTAGGCATGTTGTGATAACAGAACAATCTCTGAAACAAATGGGATGAGCCCCCAACACATTCTCCTCTGGTCTCAGGCTGAGCATAAAAGCACTCAGTCTGAAAAGAGATGTAAATTGCATAAAAAACTCACCATCACAACCAGGCAAGAGGATATGAACAGGACAGTGAACGTATCCTCAGCTGTGAAGCCACCATGGCTGCAGCTCCACAGTGGTTAGAAGCCATGGCGTGAACAGCTACCTCCTGCAAGAACTGTGAAGACCACGATGACACTGATTCTACAGCCTGTCTACGTGGCAGGCTGGTTGGACACTCAGCTGAAAAGATTTCACAACTTTCTTTGTGAGTGTAGTTCCAAACAAAAGGCTCTACGAAGACCTAACTCATGGACTGAGCGCTTGCACCACAGACTTTTTTGTGCAGGACCCAAGGACTCACTCTCCTGGCAGCTGTAGGGCTGTAGGACAGAGAAGGATGAACTATAAATGTCACAACAAAGCAGGGATTTCTCTGCTTCCAAACAGACGATAGTGTGGCAAAGTAAGTATGATTGCAAGGTGAATCAACAGCTGCTTTAGAGCTTAGAGACTACTTCTACCTGAGGAGATGAGTTTAGGAGTCCAGCTATGACAAGAGTCCACAGCTTCTCCAGTTCCAATCGCAGCCAGATGTGCACGGCCACATGGGATAGTGTTTCTTGCTCTTCCATGTACTAAATCCTGTCTAAGAGCAAAGGCAGTGGAACAGCCTCCTCTCAGATGCCCTCAATACCTTCTTCACTGCATGGCCTGGGAAGGGGCTCTACAGAGGTCCACAGGCCCTTCCAAGCAAGAAGATGCGGTACCAGATACTGGAAGACAGCCCTTGAACCCATGGCAGACTGAGACAGGGACAGAGGAGATAGGGAAGCTCTGGTCTGGAAGATCTCCATAGCAGAGCCCACCCATGGTGGTCTGGGAAAACTCTTCCTGAGTTGGGTCTGTCTCCTGCTGTCCCAGTATAAGCACCCATGATGCAGGGAAATATACAGTGACTCCTTGGGGGCTGTGCCAGCCCTGGGTCTTGCAGCGGGCAAGTTTGCAGAAGGATGCTGAAACTCCCAGCTCCTCTCAAGGCTGCCATCTTTAGCTCTGTTTCTCTTTCCCCTCTTAAAGCAGCTAATAGGAGGTTGATCTACCCTTGGCCAAAGTGCTGGTCATTAATAATGTCCTCTGTCAGCTGGAGCCATTCCCCAGGCTCCTTGTTTATTGACGAAGTGCTTGTCTCCCTTGAGCAGAAGCTGCCACACAGCAAGCGAGGCGCCTGGGCTCCTTCCCGAGACAAATGACTCCAATTCCAGAGCAGAGAGGAGAGAGAATCGCCTCCCTGCTGCTAATGTATCTCCCTTGACAGGCAGTGCAGAGGCCAGGAACGCCCTGCAATCCAGAAGTGCCCATCTCCTGCATCCTCCCAGAGAGAGGGAACAGAGCAGGGGAGCCAGGCGTCTCCTGTCAGGAGAACCCATCACAGCCCCCACACTGCCACAGGACAGCTTTGGAAGACAGGCATTGAGCATGCCTTACAGAGTTCTAAAAGCCTCTCAATAAAAGTTGAGATGGTCATCCTCTAAATATTAGCTTGTACCAGAGCGCTCAGAGCCAGCCACCACGGCACACTGCCATGTTTGCCTGCTCTCCTGCTTTTCTTCCCTGTAGTTGCAGGCAGCTGCAGGAAACGGGCAGGGCTGAGTGAGAGGGCTGGGACCTGCTGCCGGGCTTGGCAGGGAGTTCACAATCCAGGAAGGGGAGAAGTGATGGGAGCTCACTTGCACCAGGTTTGCTGCACAGCCACAGTCCTTCAACTCTGCAAGAACTCTGGCAGAGCTGCAAGGGGCCCAAGAGACGCAATTGTAAACTATTTTCTTATCTCCTTATTTACCCTGAATCTCTTAAGAGCAATTGGGCAGCACATCACAATCTAGCAGACAGACCCTGCTGACCTCTGAGGAGGAAAATCACTCTCTTCATTGGGATCTTGTTCCCATCACCACCGCAGGCAGCTTAGAGATAGGCAGGAAAGTGGAGCTGGCAGAAAGGTCATTAGAAGACTAGGTTAGAAGGAACACATTTTCTCCCTTCCTCCAACTGAGGCTGCTGTAAGAGAACAGGATGCTGAGAATAAGTGTGTCAAAAACATTTGTGTGTAGGTGCTGATCTGTGGGTATGCCTATATCTGGGGTAGTCAGTGTGCGTGTGGGAGGGCTGCACATGCATGTATACTGGTTTTCCCACACTGTTCTTTGTGGCAATCACACTGTTCTTTTAAGGTCTAGGGCTCTGTTGTAAACTTTCTAAAAATTGATAGGAACTTTGTGAAATGCCGGTCTTGCCTATGTGCCTGCATCCCCTCCTCCCCCCTGAGGTCCAAGGTGGAGAGCAGAGACCTCAGTGGATGCGATTTGGCACAGAGCAAGGTGGCAGCTCACGGGAAAGAAGTGTTTGGCACACTGACTGACCTGAGCACAGAGCAGGGAGGAGGCTGGGGGACTTGGCAATGAACAGGGCGTGATTTAGGTGGTTTAATATGTCTGGATTCCTTAAAAAGCAGCAGTGCTCTGCTTCGGCCTGGCACAAGTTGAATCCTACCATAGCTAACCACTTGGTATCAGTCAGAAACTTCATTCAGTGACAGCAAAGATCAAACAGCCACAACAGGAAGAACAAAAGTCAATCCAAAACTTGGGATTGCTTATCAAACTGTAGCTTTGCCTGGCAAAAATTTCCAGTGAAGTATGGAAGTTCAGGAATACTGTTCAGATGTCAGGCCCATTTCAGTGTGTGATCTTTCAGTTGCTGGAACACTGTTGTGTGTGTTCTCAGTACAACACAAACGCTGCAACAGGGCAGTGTCAGTAGGTAAAGAGGTTAATCTCTGAGGGCAGTATAGAGTAAAGCAAGGAAAACTCATTCCTAGCATCTTTTCATTGAAGTCCATAGTTTTACCTAAGAGCCCATTGCATACTTCAAAGATTTAGTATTTTAAATCATGCTACCTTATTTAATTTACCCTGACAGGGTAAGAATTTTTGGCCAATTTTTTCCTATCACAGAGTGGAGAGTGCACATATTGATTAGTAGCTTTCAAATCCACCCCAACCACCCTTTAAGTGGTGGCTATAGATCTGTATTTTACAAGAAACAACCCAGCCTTGTTTACTGGATGACCTCAGATGAGCCTTAGCATTTGGAATTGTTAACATCCTCCCACTGCCAGTGCTGTCAAGGGCCTCGTTTCAAAGCTCCCGACTGCTGGAACACGCACTGGCACTCGGAACGTCTGTGACTGGCTTCCCTCTCTTCTTTTGCGTCAAGCTCCGTAATGCTTTTGCTGCACATCAAGTTGTGTCTTCTAACCTCAAATGAACCTCGAATGGTTCCATATTCCATTCAGTCAAGTACAGGTCCATCTCAAGGGGAGGCACCAGCAGGTATTGGTGGATGCAGTCCAGATCCTCATCTAGGGGAAGGAACATTTCTGCAAAGAGTTTGGGAACTTTCTTTGCTGTCAGCTGTTCCAGGAAGAAAGTGTTGCTGACTCATGCTATGCATAATATTCTCCTCCATTAGAGCAATTGGATCATATTCAATCACAAACAACAGAAAGGTTATTAAAAAGACCAAGGATATTTTCCACCCCTCTCAAGGTAACAAAGCCTGGACTGTCAACAGAACAGCTTTGACTGTAACTAGCTAACTTGATTCTGCGTTAGGTGAAAAGAGATGGGAACATGCCATCTCCCGACACCTTCCGTGCACATCTGGTCCACGTATTTTGCACTAGCCCAAATTCCGAGTCCCTGAGCAGGAGATGTGTTGGCCAGAGCACAAGGTGTTATGGTTATTTTCTGCTTTCAAGACCATCAAAAAGACAAGTACAAAAAGACAAGTACAAAAAGCTACAAAAAGACAAGTACAAGCTTGACAGTTCAGAAGCTGCTGTGACAATTTGCCGTGTATACACGGTACAAAGATTGTTTAAAACGAATCTTACGTGGTCCCTTCTCTCTGCTCAGCAATATGAGCATTGTAAATCACACTCTGTCTGCGTGGAGCTACTGCAAAAGCAGCTAATTCTGCCCTGGCTCCCTCACCTCTTTCAAAACAAAAGGGATAAGGGGGCAGCATTTGGCTGGCACACTGAGGGGCTACAGAAAGTGTGGTTGATCATTAGATGAGCAGAGAGGCCTGGGAACCAATACTAACCAAATATTCCAAACCAACCCTGCAGCATTACATGACATACGCCACCATAAAACTGAGGTCTGCCTCACTTCTATTTTGAGGAAGGATCTGACAGCACCTTTAGAAGGATCAAGTTGTGTATCCCAGTATGAGACCTCTGGCTCCATCTCAACACAGCTGATCAGAAACTACCTAAACCCTTTTTGCATCATTTCAGCAGAATGCAGGGAGGTTGCTGGTGGTTTTCTACTCCTGCCTTCAACCGTTGTGACATGATGCCTCACAACATTACACGGTTGCCTGTTTCCTTCCAAGAACAGAGAGTGTATTTCATCTGTGTGGGATGAGGCAATGCTATATATTCTTTCCAAAGATGGTTGCAAGGTGCAAAGTACTCTAGGGGACGAAGGGGTGGAAGAAATATTAGAATATTGCTAATGACTTCATTCACAGATAGTACTGAGTTCATGGTCTTATGCTGGTGCAGAAAGCTACTAAAAAACTAAATATGACCATACAAGCTTATGACAGCTGTTAGTCTTTATTTCTAAGTGGGGCATTTGATTGAAATTGGAGAATTACTCAAGTTCACGGGCACTCTCTGAGGTCACAGGAATATCAGAGGATTACTGAAAGGGAGCCCAAAGTTAGCTAGGTGTCTTTTACTGGATGCACACCATACAGCTGCTTGTTATTGGAAATCAATACCACTCATGGACTCATCAGGGAAAAAGTTACTGAAGCTGCGATGCTACAAAGAACCACAGCTAATTCGGCTGACAAAACTGCGGCCCAGCCACTACCTCTAAAGCTTAACTCTTCCCTGGCACTTTGTTCAAAGCCAGTATTGCATGAAACAAAAATCAAGACAGTATAGGCTGATGCAATGCACAGTGGACTAATTTAAATGATTAATTTATTATTGAAGGATTTTCATCTCTCAAAAGATAAGCTGAATCTAACCAGAAGGTTTGTGTATTTCAGTGCATTAGATCACACTGCTTTATATTTCATGAACAGAATATTTAATGAATGTTCTTTTCGCTTGGTTTTATTTTGATGCCTTTCCACATCCTTTTAAAACAGATTTGTTTAAAAAGTAAATCACTGACAACGATTAATGTTTGCTGGCAGACCCACTGCAGGCAGGAAGCTTATCCATTGCCCCTCAGTGATTCTGTACGTCTGGCTCCCATCCCTCAAGCTCTTTACAAGCCATAAATGTGATAAATTTTTCTCCAAGCTGAGCAGAGGGGGAGCTGAGTGGATGTGCTCAAGTGGAACAAGGTTCTTCTGTGTCTGTGGCCCTTACATATAGAAAACACATGAGACATACCTTGGAAGTTATAGCAGGTGTCAGCAGGCGGGGTTGCACGCATACATCGGTTGTTTTTAAGCACAGGAATGCATATGCACGTACAGAGGTGGTTGCATAGCCACGGAGAAGATTTAGCAGAGGCTGCACACGTACAGGCTGTGTGTATACAGACAAGATGTTTATGTGAACGCTCTTTATGTCAGGCTACATGCATGGACACGGGCTGTGGCAACACATGCAGGGGTGGAAGCACGGAGGCTGTACGAGCCCCACGGTGGTACCCCGATCCTTGCAAATACGTGTCCTGCGATCAGCGGGACGCCCGGCCCAGCTCTCGCCTACATCACAGGAACC
>VWZZ01001440.1:205890-233471 GCA_013399095.1 Psophia crepitans | reverse complement strand
AGCCCCCCGGCACGGCGGCGGGCCGGAGCCGTGGGAGCATCGCCCCCGGCGGCGCGGACGGGGAGGACGGAGGCGGCGGCGCGGGCCGGGGGGAGGCCTGACCCCCGAGGGTCCCGCGGCTCTCAGGGCAGGACCTTGGCGCCTCCGAGGGCGGAGCCGGGAAGGCGAGCACTCCTGCCCCGCGGGGTGACCCCCCCGCCCCACGCGTGCCGCTCGGAAGGTCCCGTTGCTGCGGCGCCGGGGAGAGCGGGGCCCGCCTGAACACTCCAGCTGGGCGCTTAGCCGATCGAAACGGGAGCACGGTGGGTACCAGCTCAAT
The DNA here is from genome assembly GCA_013399095.1 of Psophia crepitans. Taxonomy (NCBI): domain Eukaryota; kingdom Metazoa; phylum Chordata; class Aves; order Gruiformes; family Psophiidae; genus Psophia; species Psophia crepitans. The sequence goes on along the minus strand of VWZZ01001440.1, from coordinate 233,152 downwards.
AGGTCAGCATCGACAGGTCTCATCGTAACTGAGAGGATTCAAAGCCTTGATCCAAATCCCAGATTTCCCAAAGTTCAGGAGAGAAGGCTCAGCCTCTGCCTCTCTGACATAACCCACGGGGCAAGTTTCGATCCCGCCTTTGAAATGGACATAGAGGCTTCGTCAGGGCGAATTATAAAAGGATATAAAAACGAAGGAGTTTGTACCTAAAAAGGCGATCACTTCACATCTTTGTAATCAAACACAGGTAATTAAGTGGCAACAGGTGTTTCAATAATGCTATTCTGTTTAAAAACAGTGAAAGATAATGGTGTCAAATCAGACATATGTTCCCAATGAGGAAAGGACCTGGTTCCTTCTTGCTCATCTTCAGACAGTGATTGTGCCTCGCTGCCAGACTTGGATACCTCAGCAGTTTATGTACCCAGAAAGATGAAGGTGTGATTATCGCATAATAAGCTTACTCATGCTAGCTCTGCTCTTGCTGGCACATGCACAGCAGTTACTATGTGATGACACAGTCTTCTCCACAACAACCCAAGTGCAACTTGTTGCTGTGCCCCCACCGCCACAGTCACACGTGGTCAGGGCAAAGCTGCCACGGACAGAATCATACGCGGCCCTGGCCGGTGTGCTGTGTTCCATCAGCTGTGCTCTCAGCACCACATGCACAGCAGCCATGCACAATTCCTGCACAAGGTGCCCTCTGTCCATCCTCAGGAGTTCCTCTCCTGCTTCCAATGCTTGGCACCAACTATTACGGTGGCTAAATGGGCTGTTGAAGGGGTTTGCGGTGGGGCCATTCATACCTGTAGCATCATTTCAGCTCCTGATTACAGCCAAGGTACTTGGGGGAGTGTGTGTGTGTGTTTTGTTTGTTGGTGTTTGGTTTTTTTAACAAGCTGTTCCTGTTTGATACCAGCAGTGCAGAACCACTACTGAATGAACACAAGCCCTCGATTACCCTACTGCAGCTGCATTGCTGCAGCCATGGTTGCTACAGGGGTCCTTCTGCCAGGAAGCTCAGAGGTAGCAGGAGGTTGAAATGAACATTTCTGAATACCTCTCTGTCTCGGGGAAGTTAATTCCATCAGGATGTAACATCACTTCTAGAGAAGCTGCCATTTCTGGAGTTGCAGCTGGTGCTGACAAGGCATTGCTGTGAGGAAGTTCACACAGGTAAGATTCCTGTCTAGCCTGACTAACACTGCTCTCGCCCTCCTTGGGGTCTTTTGAGCTATTCCTGAGGAGTGTAGTGGCGCTGCTGGCTACAGGTGGGTTATAGCTCCTTGCCTCAATCAACTGAGCACTGCAGAATTCGGAGCAGATGTCTCATTACTGAGAAGGGACTCACTAGTGCAGGTGTGATTCATCACTTTGGAGAGCACTTCAGGGATCAGGGCAAGAAACTGCTTGACTAACAGAGGCAGTAACAATGCAGGCAGGGGCCATGTTACAGAACCAAGCAAAAAAAGCAGCTGAAAAAAAAACCCAACCTATGAAATGGGATAGAGTGAGAGCACAAACCAGAAACCTGGCTGTCCATGACACCTGTGTTTGGATTTCAGCTGGGAACAAAGCCTGGCTGTTCAGAGAATTTGGAGTGTCTTCCTCACAAATTCATTTTGGAGGTTCTTCATGTATCTCCTTTTCTAGACAAATTAATCTTGGGATCACAGTGGCTGCGTAGCATCCACTGCATACTAAAGAGCTAGCTATTCTGGAGGCAAATGCCAGGGAACAACAGTGCCTGGCTGCAGAGAGAAGCACATAATTCCAGCACGGCTGAGCAGCGAGATATGCAGGGACATCTCTCCAGAGAGAGCGTGGCTCCTCTTCCATCTGGCAGCACAAAAGAGGACAGGCCTGAATCCCCAAGACATGAAGATTATATTATGTAATGTGCACACTCGCTGCTTCCAGAGACAGAGCTAAGTCAAAACTATCTGTGCGATTTAGAGGGAAGCTATGCTTGACTCCCCAAACCGGGGCGGGGGGTGAGTTCTGAAGCAAGTGAGTAGCCTGGGGCCGGTGGGGGAAGGCAGATCCAATTCCAGCATGCAGTGACAAATACAGCACTGCCTGCAAGTGTAAAATCCTCTCTTTCCTTAAAAGCACTATGAAAAAACATGCATGTGAGCAAAAGCATGAGCATTTGGGGGGAAGGGTTCTGTTTGATTGGGTTTTTTTGCTTCACTTGTGTAGAGAAAAATTTGGAAAAAAATTGAGAATACCATTCCAACAGGGGCTGCATTGCTTGCCCTGAACTCAGAAGAGTGTAGTTCCAATTCAGTTACAGACTGCGCCCCAGAAAAGGGGCGAGATGAGAAATTAAATGAGTGAGAATTGCTCAGGAAAAAGAAGTCTCCAGCAAGCTGTTGATGGGAAGGCACAAAGAGTCTGGGATGTTTTGGAGCAGTTCTCTTGGTACTGGTTTCTTAGTCTTTTTTATTTCTCTCACCTGCATTTGCAAGAACATCATCACCTAGAGTAACTATGACATCATACAATCAATCTGCCAAAGCACAGTAAAATCTAAGCTGGACTGCACTGAGAATTGGAATACTAATCAAGAATCCGTCATGTAACAGAGGATAAACTCTCTAGGCTTTGTTTATTGCCTCACCTTTCCCTTCACTGTCTTTCCATCGCTTTTTAAAGGTTTTAGAAACATGGCATGTTTCAATGGTCATAAAGATGCCAAGTATCAGTCTTCCAGCATATTGTATTTGGATAGGCATGTGTTTGCCTCCAGAGGAAGCAAAAGCACTGACAGCTGGAGATTCTGTTTGCTTGAAGACTTGGTATTGCTCTTCAGGTTTTACTCTACGGGAGAGGAATAATCCCAACAGCATTACAAAGGCATTATTGTTCCGGCTGTAATCCCTGTGCTCAAATCCACCCCGGTTACTTGCATCCTGATTGCAAACGGAGAACTTCCCTTTGTATTTATCAGGACGAGACTGGCAGATGGATTGCAAGTCACTGTTTTCTATGGTCAAATAGTGTTGAAGGGGGGAAAGGCCGCAGTGTGATCCTGTAATAAATAAGCCTACAGGACTGGGAAAGGAGGATGAAGAGCAATGGAACAAAAATAACAATCCACAAGAGAAATGGGTGAACTACAGGAAAAACACAGCTGGAGGAAAGCAAGGTGACACTGGGATAAGGGTGAGAAGAAAACGTGTAGGGACAAAGGTGAAGCTCCCTATACGTTGTAATGTAAAGACACAGGGCTTGCTGGAGGGCCAGGCTGTGCCCATGGAGCTGGCAGTGGGTAAAACAGGTAAGAGCAATCATCAGTGGGGAAGAGGGGATGGTTTCCAAAGTGAAGCAACAAACCTTTTCACTGCAATGCTCTGTTGAAAGCACAGACCTCAACTTGATTCTACAGCTCCATGTTGTTGGCATGTGAGAGGCCAGTCAGAGCAGGAGACCACACCTCACACTAAGATGAAGCCCCAACTCATTCTTAGCTTGTTAAAACAACACGAAAGAATATGCAACGGAAACTCTGCTGCTCAACGGGACAGGTATGGCTGAGCTCCCTGAGCTAGCATGTGTTGCCTAACTTTAGCCGGATTCCTGAGAAGAGACCCAACCATCCCTACTCCAGCTGTGTTTAAAAAAAAAAGTAAGCAATTTTCCTGGAATTACTCCTCACCCTACCTCCTTCCCACACACCCTTTTTAAGACTCTGTCTTCCAATTCACACAGCTAGGAATGCAATTAATTAAGCTGATATAGCTGGCTCAGCTTTGCAGTTTTAGAGCCCACGGCTGGCAAATGTCACCTCTTTCATATCAGACATCTCTGTTGCCAAACTACAATCAACTTCATAGTCACATCTATGTAGAAGGCACTGCTGTGCAAGCGGAGGTGAACCACAAGGCAGGCCGGAAGCATATTGAAGTGGAAGTCTGAGTACAGGTTCTAGGAAAAAAACTACTTCGAAAATCACTGAAGCAAGACGGACATGGTTTTAACAGTGACAGTGGTGCCTCTCTCGTTTGACACAGTCTCAAGGCGCAAAATGATAATCTGCCAAAGAGTAAATAGCAAAGGAATGCTCAATTGGTTGGCTTGTCTTTGGCTTACATTGAGAGCAGCAATTAATATGGAAAGGAAAAAATTAAATCACTTCATCATTTTCCACTTTCAGATGACCTGAGCTCTTGTAGATAAGAGCAAAGCTTTTCATGAGCCCATGCAGATGTTTCACAGTCACAATAAATTACGTATGTGATGGAGTGATGTCTTTCTGAAATATGATCTGGACCACAGGATTATGGCTGCTTTTCAGAGAGACAGGTGGACTCTTCAGCTGCATTAAAAAGGATCCCTGATTATCGGGTAAAAAGCATGCTGGTTTTTGTTGTTTTTTTCCCCAACTAGGAATGTTTAATCTTTGCCAGCTTAAAAAAAAAAAAAGTTATTAACTGTCTAAAGAACTAGTTTCAGGGAATGAGAGGGAAAAAGAGCAGCACTGAAGACCAGATACTTGTGGTCTGGGTTGGAAGTAGTTTGGGGACAAGGCTGAATAAATTGCTACTGCTTGCTCATTGCCTGGCAATCTCTGGCCTAGTCTCTTGGCAAAGAAAACCTCTTGTGTTTATTTTGGGAGAGGGTTACTTTCCAATGAGAAGGGTATTAAGGTGTGTGAAGATCATGATACATCAGTCCTTGTATTTTATTCTGCCACTGTTGATGCACCTGGGAAATCAGAATAAAAGTAACTGCTGCTTTTCATCCTTTGACTCTTGCACTACCAACAACTAAAATGTGACAACTCAGTTATACAACAAACGGACAATAGTATGAAGTAACTACAGTGAGTACAAATTCATTTGGGATTGGCCGGAGTGATTCACTTATCTCCAGGGCAGCTGTTCTCTCTCCATAGAGCTGCTCTCTCTCAAATATTTTATTTAATGAACACAGATACTGGTACATAACCAGCACAGTTCTGGTATAAGATAGCTCCAGGGAGAGACAAGGTTTGGCACATTCGACTTGTAACCAGAAAGGAAGCTGTATGAGCTACAAAAGATGGTCAGGTTTCTATTAGCAGCTGCAGTCCCTTTCAGATGAAAAATTACAGCCCTAGTACTGACAGAAGACAAGAGGGTCAGGAACATGTGGCCAGTGGAGGAAGGACACCTTGTTTTAGTAGCAGTGCTGCTCAAAGCTCCTGTGCAAGCATGTCTCCCTGACTGCTGAGTTGGCAGGCTAGCAGAGGGAGAGGGGACAAGATGCTGCTGCCAGTGACATTGGCACAAGAAATTAAAGGCACTGAGGATTCACAATCTTGGAGATCTAAATTTTTTTTTTTTTTCAAGAATTTAACAGAGGACCTGATGTCCCGAACAAACTACAGCTTTAGGTAGTTACATTCTGCCTAAATTACCTTTCAATTTCAGATAAAGTAATCTGTCAATTCTACAAATAAGTTAGTTGTAAAATGCTTTTTATGTCTCATTTCAGAGGGGTGCTATATTTTGGTAGTTGATCTAACAACATCTCATTAGTACAATTATCAAGTTGTATTGAATAATGTAGGGTTTTAGTAATTTCTAACAAATCCTGTTAAATATCTAGAGAAGCATTTCTATTTCATCGTTATTAAAAGATCGAATTAACTCATACAGAATAAGTAGTTTCAGCAGTAGCAAAAATCAGCTTTCAGGCAGGCAGCATACTCTAGTGCATACGCAGGGAGCTGGGTGTCAAAACGGGAGCTAGTGACCACTCTGCCTGCCTGTGATTTTGTTTGAATCGCTGAGTCCTGTTTTCTGACCCCTTCTCCAACAGTGAAAAGTACCTATGGGGATTTGAGCTTTTTGCACTATGCCTTAGTTCCTTTCCAAGTGAAGCGCAGACAGGAACCCCTGCTTTCCAAAGGTGTTCTAGGTCTTTGGATTTAAGAATTTATGTTCGGATTCAAGTAGAAAGTGTTGCGGGCTTCTAAAAATCATTTAACGCAGCATGTACAGAAGCCGGGGAAAACCTAAATCTGCTTCTGGATGTACTTTTAAACACAAACTGTGGACACATGCTGGTATGTTCTTTATCTTTTTAAGTGGGATTTAAGGAGAGGTTCATATTTGCTGTCTGAAGCTCAAGTTCACATCTCTCCTTTATCTGCTTATTAGTAACATCAAACTCTATTAAAACTCTTTGTTTCCTGCATTAGTTTACCAGTAAGGCTCTCTTTGTTCAGTCTAAACAATATGTGTCTGAGCTGAATCAATCTCCTGAAGAAAATCTCCTTAAGACAAGTAAACGTGAAGTTTCATATTCTGAACATGCCAGTTTGTTAGTTTTAAGGCTCACTCCTAGTCTTCACTAAAATACATAAACGTTGGAAAAAGCTGGCAATTGCCTGAAATAGCTAAAGCAGTATAAGAGGAACAGGGACGATCATCTGCAATGAATTAGAATCTTAAAAACTATACTTCATAGAAGTTTATTATTGATTAACTAAAACGCCTCACCTTTCTTCTTTTTCAGTCACTTTCTGTAATATTCACAGTGAGGAAACACGTAGTTCGCAATTTCCAAGTGTTCTCATCTATTTACCCAGCTCAAAAAAAACTAATGCATAGTAGGATCTTATCAGCACTGAAACTTTATGAAATAACTTGTGTCCATTTCCTATAGCTTCTTTCACTTTCCAAATGATTTAGAGCTGCAAACAAGGCTCCTAGTATAGAGACTTTGGTAACTACATCACTTAAATCTGCACGTGACAAGAAGTCTGACTATTTCTAATAATATCAAATATTTAAAAATATACATTGACTGATCTTAGACATTTGAAACGTACTGTTAATTTCTAATGGGTTTGTGCATTAAAGGAATGAAAACTAATGACAGACTAGGCAGATCAAACAGGTTTTTCCTGACACTCCAGCTCTGAAGGACTCAAGTGTGGATAAGGCTGTTATGTAAGACAGACTTTTGGATATCCCTGAAGTGCTTTACAATTAAGATGGAATATTAATAAAAGACTTAAACTGAAAACCTCCAGCTATTAAAAGGATTAAGACTTTGCAGTGGGCTAGGGAAATACATACAATGTCAAAGCCATCTTCTTGGCTGTGATCAAAGGCAGAAAAGGCCCTAGCAGAAACAGCATCTTGGAGGGAAGGGAATAGATCTGCAGTGTCACATAATAAATTATAATAATGATTATAATAATAATTGTAATAATAATAATTGTAGCAGCAGCAACAACAACTTGTGCAGCGACTGCTATCCACAGCAGCAAAAGACAAGAAACTAGGGGCGCAGCCTTCTCTCACTCAGCAGCGTGCCCTCTGAGAGCAGCTGTCCCTACCAGAGGGAAAGGACCTGCTCATTTGCACCCCTGTGGCTGCATGGGCTTTCCTGGGAAGAGGTGTGAGAACAGAATTCGCACTCGGTGTATCTGTCATTCAGCAGCGACGTCAGCTCCTTAATTCCAAAAGGAATTAGCACAAAAGCTCACAGGGCTCTATGCTACGTAAACAAACTGGGGTTTATTAGATTTATTTTCTGGAGATTGATTCTTTTTTTCAAAAACAATCTCTTCAAGGCAGTGCCCTAAACAATATTTCCTTTAAGAACGCAGGCCATTTCCCTGTGATTCTCGTGGGAACAATTACTCCGAGAGTTTCATTCTGTTCTACAGAAATAATCATTTTGTAATACACTGCAATCAGGCCAATAGTATTGACCGCATTTTGAATATACTGCTTGCTTGTGCGGTAGCTTCCTTTCAGAAAAACCTGGGAACTGACCCCTCTGCCAATGTACTCTTCCCACACCACGTCTTCTACTGCAGGGACCGTGCCTGGAGTGTGTTCTCTCCCAAGCCACAGCCCTGGCAACTCTAAGTGGTTCAGTTGCCCAGGCTCAGGAACAGGGACATGGCAAAAACCTTCATTCCATTAAGCAGAGACAGCTGGAAATGTGTCACTAATAAGGAATAACTTTTAAAGCAGTTTGGGTGAAGAGGGATTAAGGAATGCCATATGGTATCAGGAGTAAAAAGATGCCAAAGAGTGTAACTTGAATGGAGAAGAAGCTACCAAGACACCCAAAAGAGCTGAAAGTCTGGAGATACAGAAGGCAATTGGGAAAATACTAAATTGCATAGGAGGAAAGTTTGGTGTTACAGTGGTAACTGAATCAGCCTGAAAGGAAATCAAACATTTATTAAATTGGACAATGGTACACAAGTGAGTATGATGCTAGAAGCAGTCTTATGTCTAATAAAAAAAAAAATAGAGAGCAAGGGATATCCAGGTAAAATTCAGAGATTACACTGATAAGCTTGTCACCATTAAAGGATTATAGAGACTAGATATATGAGTAAATAGGAGACTGAAAAACATAAAAGGTAGCAGCTAAGACTATTGTTTACCATGCCAGTGCACAGCAAGCCCTAGACTCGAGCAACTGGCAGCATATATGGGAAGGTTAGTACAACATGGAATGTAAGGAAAAGCTCGATAACCATTTTCCAGCTGAAAGACACCAGCCGTCTATCTAAGCCTGTCCAATGCAGAAAGGTTTATTGGTCTCAGAGTCGCCAACTAAGTAAAAGAGACAGTAAGCGAAACAAAAAACCCAACACAATGCTTTCCCAGTGGTACTGACGCTGTATTCTGTCACTATAGGTAACTTCCAGTCTCCATTATCCTCACTCCAGCAATGTGGTGGAAAGCAGTATTAAAGTAAGTTATCAGCTATTGGCAAATGCTGTTGATAAAATCAGTGCAGTCAGATACTAATAAGTATTTAATAGTAGATAATTTGATCTGCAGCAAGGAAATCCAATGGGTATCCAGTTGGATTCACAACTCACGCCTTTGTCAAAAGGAACACTGGTCACTTCGGAAAATGTTCAACCAAAATATTAATAAACATTATTAATAGCACACAAGCAATCCAGGACATCGGTTGAAACAAGCAAGCATTTAAAAAACACGTTTTCCAAATATTTGTCTACTTCCTTTCTGTGGTGACAAAGCACAAGGTTAATGAATCAGTTACTTCTGCTGTAAAATCTCCACATTTTCCAGGAGAAAGACAAGATAGAAATTTAAGAACTCCCTTTTTATTCACATTTAATTCAATTTCTTATTGATCCCTCGGAAAAAGTCAATTAATTTATTCTTTTTACAATCTATATGTAAAAAGAGACTTGCCTATACTGTTGCTGTAATAAGTAGCTGAAGCTTTCAGACTAGACAGCATCTACTGGTTCGTAAATTAGTGTCCTCTTCCACCTAACAGACTTAGAATGATTTTATTGATGAAGTTCCAAAGTTCATTAACACTTCAATTTACTGTCCCTGGTTCAAAAGCTTGGGGATTATTGGCAAGGTTAAAATAAATATACAATTACAAGCAAGAATATATTAACTGAAGTAAATAATTCTTGAAATTCTATTACTGTATTTACAACTAAAAATTCAATGTATGCTTTATGTATAATTTTGAGTATTTGTAATGCAAGCTAATAGTCTCTGACGCAACATATTAGAAAACCACACTAATAAAATACGGCTTCTCACCTGTAGACAATGTATTTAACAAAACAAAGAATGAGGATTAGAATACTTATACTGAAAAAAAGCTGAAGTTAGAGAAACTGGTTTTTTTCAATAAAGAGACAGATAAATGGAACAAACTCACAAGCTACACCTTGTAGTCCCTGGATCCACCAGCTTTACAAGCATGGCACAATACACATTTATGATTAAAATCAATAGCTCTAAACAAGCATTCACAGGAGGCTGTGGATATAGGAAGTTGTCCCAGAAGACAGGCATATGCTGAAGAGGAACACACAATACATTTCCAATTCCAGGAAGTTTTTACCTCGCCTGAGCACGTAACAGCTTGGTTACTTACAGTAAGTTGAGACAACTTAATCTGGATATGGTATCACCAGGTGGGCTTAGCACACCCTAAAAACAGTAGGTTTATACATTGAGAGACATTGTCAACTTCATGCTGCACTCCTTCAGAGAATAACAGGGACCTTTAGCATCCTGGTTATAAGTATTTATTAGACCCATGTATCATAAAATGATTGCTTTGTTAATTTTTATTATGATGATGATTTGGCTTGGATAGAAGGGCGAAATATTGAGCATTTAAATAGTTTAGCCTCCTAGACACAGGAACTCTGTGGAAGAAGCCCAGCAAAAGCACAGGATGGCTGAGCAGCTGAAATTCTGATCACTGAATGTTATGCAAGCAGAGCCCTTCCACAGTTCCCTACAGTGATTTCTGCTGGCAGAAGAGGCTGGAAATTGTAATAAAAAGCAGTACTTGTCCATTACAATAGCAGTATAGTGGATTGTACACATGTTCAAACAAGATGTCAATGCTAAAATCTGCTGATCACCCAGACAACACTTCAATTGCTAACCCCATCTCTCAGCCTGTGGTGTTGTCTCACTCCCAGGCAGAGATGGGGAATATGAAAGTTTTCCCACAGTTATTCCCCCCAATCCAGTGCTATTCCTGGAAGCACAGTCTGGTCATATTATTTGAATCCCCACTTGCAACAGAAACACTGATGTGGAACATTGCATCCTGTACCCCTCGGAACAGCAAATCTTTTGCAGGTCCTCCTGTGACCCAAGAGCCAGGAGGACAGCATGGGACGAATCATCACCAGAAAGCCCTAAATGAAGAAATGAAATACGTTTCCCTTGGAGAGGAGGCTTACTGGAGTGTAACGAAAACAAGCCCCATCCCTCCTCCCCTGAGCGCGCACATACACACCCTAGAGGCTTTTGCAAAGCCACAGGAACGGAAATAATTTCGTTTGAATCCATCAAGCATTAAAATCCGTTCGCTGAGGGATTGAAGTGAAAAATGAGCCGGAGACAGGAATTAGAAGCTCACTGCCTGGGCTGTCAAAAGGGATTTTCCCCAGATAGAAAACAAGCAATTGGAAATGCAGGGAGGTAAATCCTTTCAGTCTCTGACATGTATGCGCACTCTTGGTTTCCCCTCCTGGGCTGCTCAGTTCTGGGGTCATGGAGCCAAACCTGGACACATCTCCTTGTGCACTCTCTGGCCATAGTGCCCATCCTTGGGATCCCCTCCCAGGGGTCTGCTCAAGAATGCCGCAAGCCTCGGGCAAAGGGGAGGTAGTGAGACATGCAGGGGAGCCAGCTGCACTACATGCACTGTACTCCCGGGTGCCTGAAGTGCCAAAGGGAAGACAAGGCAGCTGCTGAAAGGATAAACCAACAGCTCTAAGAACCGCTTTATCTACTGTGTAAAATTTGCTGAAGAGAGAGAGAACGAGCAAAGTTGACATTATAATCACTGCACATCTTAGTTTACCTCTCAAAAAAAACAAACCCAAACAAACACGACACTCCATGCCCCTGAAATATGGTCTCTTTCACTCGGTATCAATACAAATATCTCTGCACTAGCTACATTTTGTTGATGTTTCAGAGGCTTATTTGCAATCATTAGTGCCAGAGGTCTACTTTTTCCAAAATGAAACTGAGATTCAGGAAAATAACGTGGCAGCTAGGAAGAGTTAGGGCTACTGCGCAGAGGCTACCTCCAGTCCAGATTACGAGCTGAAGCATATAAGGTACGTCTCAGATTCACAAATCTCTGCAGTCTTATAACTGGGCTTCAAGAAAGAGATGGCCCACACGCACAGCGCTTTTTGGTTTTATGCAGGGTAGACTTCCCCTTTAGTCGGTTGCCAGAACTGAACTATTTATAGTACAGCTTCTGTATGAAGGTAATAAACACAACCCACTGTAAAAAAGACCAGTGTACCTCTGGGGTCCATAGCACAGTGATGCAGCACAGCCAAAAGACAGAACACAAAAAAACCCTACAGATTTACCAAATGGCCTTAACAATGTTCTGAAACTTTATACTCATCAAACTGTACGCCGATCATATATTGTGGAGCCAATTGTCTACTTAGTGAAGAAGGGGTAGGAAGAAAGAAGTAGACAGAAGAAAAAGAGAAGATGAAGAGCCAAATACGCAGTATTTAAGGTATGGGAAGAAGCCTACAGAATGACAAGAGCCAAGAAGTCATCTAACCACAGCCCAATTCCAGACAACACAAATTGGTTTAAGACTAGGGCAGAGGCAGAACAAGAACAAGGTAAGCATTCACGCAACAGGATCCCTGGTGCCGTGTGGCGTTGAATTCAAAAGCCAGTTAAGAGAACAGACGACTTGAAGAAGTTTAGTTTAACATAAAATTCAATAATTTTAATGTATGCTAATATGCTTCAAAGGCCACAGTTACCTAGATACAAAGATGTATGTGTTCATAGTAAATATTTTTTTTAACACACGCTGTCCTCTACTGTTGTGTAATATGCTTTCCTATTGTTCTATGACTCTCTCTGGTAATAATACTACCACTTAGGTGGTGTTTCATAGCTATAGATCACACTGTGCTTAACCCAGGGGGTATCATTATCTCTGTTTCACATATGGAGTCATGGAAGGACCTAAAGCTGAAACAAGTCCATAGAAAGACTGGAAAAACAACTACAGTTTTATAAATTATTGTGTTAGCTTGTATATAAGAGAAACCTCAGGAGGTTTAAATGAGATTTGCTGGCAGCATAAAGACTATTTGAAAACACCCATGAGGAGAGCTCATCTCAATGGCAAGCCAGGGATAAAAATGGACAGAGACAAAGAAAAGATAAGGTGATAATGCCATGGTTATGGGTTAGAAAGAATCAGTAAGAGCCAGCTTAGCAGCTACAGTAGAAAGAGTTTGTGTTTTGTTCACACTGATGATATTCACAGTTGTGTCTCTGGTCTTTGAGGAGCTGATGAGTTATCAGCAGAATCTTACACCAGGAGCAGAGCACCCACACAGCTGAGCAAAAAGCTTAGGAAAAAGGGCTGGCTGAAGTCAGCTGGTGGCTACTATATAGGGGTGGGGGTTGATCTGCATCTGAAAAGTCCTATGTGCCATTCCCATTCTGTCCCCCTCCTCCTGCTGAAGATGCTGCTGCACTGAACCTGAAAGGTCTGGTTATAAATAGCTTTTCCCTGCAGCTCCTCAATGAGCCACTGAGGCGTAATGAGTCATCTCTGCCGGCTCCATGGCCCCCCCAAACCGACTGCGTCAGGTTGGGAGCGTGGCTGCCAAAAGCAGTGGTACACACTGTTCTCTCTCAAAGGGCAGTGGCCTTGGGGGACAGGGACACTAAACAAACTATCTCTGCTCATTACTCATAAGCACCCGAAAGCCACATCACTTTGTGAATAATGTTAAATCTATCAAAAGCGCTTAGAAACCAACACTGGCACTTCAGCCCGCTCTGACCGCACCGTTATCCATGCCACCCTGGTTTTCAGCTGGAGCTTCTAACCCATTAATTGGTTTGTTATGGAAATGATTGAGCACAACTCTGAAAGTGAACCTCTCATTCCACTTACAAAGAACTTCTCCTTAGAAAGACTCGATGGCATTGTGCAGTGAATGGACACAGCAACAAGAAGGTGAGTTGACAAAGCCTCCCCTCTAGGTGAGGTGTGATACTAGGCACACCTCTGTATTCTCCATGAGGAAAAGAAGATGAGAATTTTAACAAAAGAAGTCAGACTTAGATTTGCTCATTCCGTTGTGAGAGAAATTCACCCAGGACCCACATCCTCTTCTAAGCGAGACAATGCACAGAGCTGATAGACAGCCATATCTCTTCCAATCCTGTTGCAGGAAAACAGAGTTCCCCTGTGTGATTTCCTGAACTTGCATAGGACGTCAGGTGCCCAGAGTAATGGAATTCTAGCAATTATTTGCTTTGTTCATGTGGGCTTTATTCAGAGGCAAATGAAGCTCTCCTGAGACATGTCCTTTCTCAAGCCTAAGACAATAAAGATAGATATTTCATGGCTTTAGGATTAACACCTATGTAAGTAAGTAAAGCACAAGTCCTAGCCAAGTTAAGCATATCAAATTTGCTGTGATTAGCAGTGATTGGAAGGGTTGGGAGTGAATACTTACGGTAGGGGAAATAATTTAAACCAATACTGGGTTAAAAGGAAGGGAAAGAATATCAGGCAGGGAGGATAATACAAAGTGGATGACAAAGAAGAACACGAGCAAGGTCTGGAAGCCAGTATTTCTGTTAGAAGAAAAGAAAGATTTGGAGATAGGAAGTGAGGAAATCTCCTAGTGCTACATTTCTTTCAAATGAAGAGTTTAAGATAACATGATCAAAGTGGTTCTGGTATGTTTTTCATAAACTAAGTTTAATGGCTGTGACCCATGGCTCACTCAAATACAGTGTGAGAAAGCAAGCTGAGGCCAACAGTGAACAAGGATAACAGGACAGGCAATCAAGAATTATCTCACCGTTCAGTTGAAGTCAAACTTTTGCAAGTAGAATCTTGAAAAATAAAATTCACACATAGCTATTATTGGAACTGAAAACGGGTAAGGTTGATGAAGATCCACACAAACAGAATAAAGAGAGCAATATATTCCAATTCCCTTGGTTTGTCAGCATTCAGTAGTGCTGACAAAAGCAATATTCCCCAGCTATATGGCCACTGTAGTACTGCAAGTGATCCCTAGCCCTTTACTGTGGGACAGCAGAGTACGTTTGCTTTCAGGTCACACTGTGATGCAAAATGATGACAAAGTCTGATAGATTTTTTGCTACCACAAAGGTGATACGGTGTTGTCTCAATGGAGGCAGAGGATGATACAGCTTTACATGACCTGCCTTTTCATTTTCCCTCCAGTTTTTAACTCATCATCAAATCAACAAAGTACATTCTGTTAAAAGTTAATGACTTTTTTCTAACAGAGTTTTAAAACCGACCTACTTCAGAATTTTGTAAGTTCATCATGTACAGCCTCATCATTTCTTTATTCATGTTGTCTGTGAATATTTTATTTTTGATGATTTTTTTTTCCTAAACCGAAGGGTCTTACTCCAGAGAAGAACCCAAACCTTAATAAGACCCCTGTCCTGCTTTCTACCCTCTTCTCAGCACTTAGAAAGTTATTTACTAGTACCTGGCAGTCAGAAGGGACAATTCCCTTTTCTGATATCACCTCTAACCTCTCCTCTCTTTCCTCATTATTACCTTTTCTCTGTCTCCTAACAAGGATACAAAGAAGAATATGTTTTCTCTTGCAATGTTCCCGTATCAGTGAGTAACAACAGAAGGTCCTCACCTCCCTACTTTTCACTGTGCAGAAGGGACAGGCTCATCACCTCTTCTCTCATCTCTAAATTTTGCAATTAGCCAGATTGCTATTGATTGCTACATTCCTTAGCCTCTGTGGAATCCGAGCTTTACAAAGGTTGTACAACTGCAGATTAACTGTGTCTTAGGGATGTATCTGGGCTGTACCTGAGTGCTGTCCCCAGCTCCTATGTTGTATGATGGCTAAGAAAGAAAATCACAAAGGTCAATCCCTTGGTAACAATGCCAAACTCCCATCTTCCTTTAATGATGGAAGAAGGATAGAAGAGGTGAACTCCTGAAATTTCATAAATTTCTTAGCATTCTACGATTTTTGAGTCTCACTAATAAATGTATTTATCAATTGGGAAATGTAACACTTTGGTCCTTTGTTGTATTTGAATCCCAATGCAGGTTATTTTAACCACGGCTGCAGTCCTGTTACTTGTCACTTGGATGCAGACATAGTAGCCAGTACAACACACAGGACACAGAGGGATATCTTAATTCATAGGAAAGCAAATCCTTTGCTCATTTGCAAAGATACAATTCCAGTTACTTCAAGAAATACGTCCCGTGTACCCAGAGGCAGCATCTGTCCTAACAATGGGAGGGAATGCCAATGGCAACAGCTATACACTCTGACTGCTCCACAACAGAGGGGATGGTCGTTCCCACACTTAAGAAGTACAATGTATATTTTTATTAATGAGCAAGAAAATAGTTAGTGAAAAGAAAATCAGGTATATGGGAGGCAAGAGCC
The DNA here is from genome assembly GCA_013399095.1 of Psophia crepitans. Lineage (NCBI taxonomy): Eukaryota > Metazoa > Chordata > Aves > Gruiformes > Psophiidae > Psophia > Psophia crepitans. The sequence continues at coordinate 217,176 of VWZZ01001440.1, read as the reverse complement.
TTAGTGAGGATTGAGATTCTGATGGGAGCAGGGGAAATACTGATGAAATATAATTTCTTGCTTTAAATATTTGTAAAGGCAAACACATCCCAAAACAGCATTTAAGGGCACAAATAAAAAACCCAAAACAATTCCACAAACAGGTGTCCTAATTGTCCCAGGACTGTAAGGCATCCTCCTGTTATCACACAGAGTGAACCTGAAAATTAAAGATACTGAAACCAATACAAATGAAATAGCTATTGCCAGGAAAGGATGAGAACTTTGACAGAGCAGCTGAAGCTATATAGCTGCTGCTACCTGGAAAGGCCTGCCATTTGCAATCGTCAAACAAGAAATGAGAAAGCATCTCTGAAAGTAGTTCCTTCGGTTGAACTGGTATTTGCAGGATCCTATCTATAACCTTTCTCACCTGAGACCAGGAGATCCAGGTCCGTTTCATCCTCATCTATGGCACTCTTTGGCTACTCCGAGCATGGGGAATTCCAGCTCCTAAAGACAAAAAGTGAAGAAGCAATTAGCTCAAATGCATTCATGGTATCAAATACAATTACACACGAGTTCTCTGTCTTTTAGACTAGGATTATTCAATACTAATTCCCTATAAAGGCATACCTTTTTAAGGCCCTAGAGGCTGCTTAATTGATGCAGACTTTCCTTAAATATCCCAAGGGAGGAAGTCTTCTGTGGGCCTTAAACTTATATCTCCGGTTGTGTAGTTTCCCAAGTTATCACATGGAGAGTATGGTATACAAAATGAACAGAGATAATCAGATGTTTTTCAGAACACCCCTTTTGAACAGAAAAAAAGTCACGCTAGTCAAGTTCCAAATAGGACACTGCAGTTGAAAACTGAGGAAGGAAATATTTTCATTGAAAACTTCAGGGAGTAGGGGAAACAGCTGAAGAAAAGCCAAATCAGCCCAAAGCAGGTTCAGGTAAGAATAATGCAGGACTCATAATTCAACTCTATTTTCTTTCCTGCATCTTTCCACCATCATATTTTTTTCTCCTTTCTGATCTACTGGATCCACTTCGCTTTCCCTTCTGCCTTAAGCAGAGATGTAGTTATTACGCTATGAGAATTTTCTTAAATTGCTAAGTGGCATGTTTAAATTGTGTGTATGAATAGAAGAAAAATTCTCCTGATGGACCTAAAAGGTCAGGCACAGGTAGTCAGCCGCTAATGCCCAATGACACGTCCAGTCACTTGGCCATGCTTTATGGGAAACACTACGGCTGAGATGTGCTGTCATTCTACCCAGTTACAAGCAGGATTTTGGATAACAACAGGGACACAGGCATTCATAGCTGCTGTCATCGTTGCTTAGCAGAAAAAAATTATTCCTTTTAGGCTGTCCAGACGTTCTGGTTTCTCTTAGATCTCAGTTTAAAAAAAAAAAAAAAGAAAAAGAAAAAGAAAAAAATTGATTATTCCACCATGGATAGGAATATGGAGGAAGTCACCATATGCATAGGATAAATATCCTCCTGTTGCAAACTTACATCAGTCAGTCACCATCATCTGGTCTGTGGGATAAAAATGTCTCAGATACTGTGCACTCAAACATCAAAATTGCCCATCTCATTTACAGTGCTTACTGCTGTTCAGCAGGATCAGCCATGAAGTATAAGGTGATTTCTTTTTCAGCCAATTACCCTTTTTTCTTTTTTTTTTTTTTTGGTATTGAACCTTCACCTCCTCCTTTTTCCCAACATTAAAGGTAAAAAAATCTGAAGGGACAACACAGTCACAAGAATTGCAAAAGAACTGATTGTGCTCATGTTAGGAGATTAGATTGTTCCGCAGAACTTTCAGCATATCCTCTCCAATACTGCTGTAGAGAAGAGCAATGACAGAAAGGGAGAGGAGCACAGGGAAGAAAAGAAAGGCCAAGCAATAGCTGAAAAGAAAAAAATCCTTTCTTTTTGCTCTGCATACCTTCTCTTGTCTCTCTCTCACACTCAAGTTTCCCTCTGTCCTCTCCCCCAGGTAGCAGGATAAAGCGGTCTGCAGTGCTGTGCGTAGCTGTGGCTTTAACCCGAAACCAAGTTCAAACCTGACTTTTCAATTTCTAGAGCTCTGGATAGGGCAGGAGGTAAGAGCATCCCTGAGGAAGCAAGGCTTCTCTGGCAGAGCTGCTGCAGCAGCAAAGCTATTAATAAATGTTTGCAATCTTTTAATCATTCTGCTAAATTGCCATCGTGTTCTTGCAAACCCCATAGTGTGTCAGTGCAGCTGCCTCCTCCCGCCTGCCTCCCCGTGTTCGTGCATGTGAGTGAGGGGGAACATCAGGAACATGCTCATATCTGAGGGCTGCTGCAGCGTTAGAGGGAAAATTATTTTGACAAGTGACTTTTTAAATCTTCCCTATTCCAAAGAAAGCAGCCCTATTAGTTACATCTATAAACCATACTTTCACCTCATTTTCTGTCTCCAGCAAATCCTGCCTGCTTGATCCAAACACTAAACTTTTCTTCATGAAAATATCACACCTGATCTGCCATGGCTTGGGACCCACCATCCGAGAGGCCACGTCCCTTGGGATGTGGTAGCACTGTAGTCGCAATCAGCTAGCACTCTGCCTTAAACAAAGATATTCTCAGCAACAGAACATTTTTGTCCACTTTATCCAACCCGCTATGGAGTTGATAGTCATCAGGATACAACACAAACGTATATCGCTATTCAGGCTTTTTCTACAGGGTCAGTTAGTCAGAATATAAGTGGACTGGAAAGCTGTGATCCTATTTATGGCAAGAGATAACATTTCAGGATGAAAAGGATTAATACTTTTAAATAAATTGTCTGTTTGCCTCTTCATGTGCCTAAAGCATATCCATTATTGTCCAGACCAGGATATAACAGACAAAGCTACCTTCTAACGTCATGGTGGAGATCAGCCTAATCCTTTGTCTGTTCCCTCCCCCAGCTCAAACTCTCATCTTCGTCCTAATTATAATAGCATTTGAAATTATCATGGTTTAAAAAAAGATGCCAGCTTATATAATATTCTTATTGCTTATTAATGATTTCAGAAGGGAGAGCAAGTTGCCTTGCATTCTGGGAATTATGCAAACTAAGGCTGAGCCATACCTTGCTGGTCTCCACAAGTTTCTTATTTGGAAGCCTGATGTGTAAGGATTACCATGTAATAACAGATGTTAAGGCTTTTAGTGAATGACAGGCCTGCCGCACATACTTGAACAAGAAGACATGACAGGCGTCACATTTCACAGTGATTAGCCTTGGGCACTTTTCAGAGGCAGAAGGCTCCAGGCGAAGTGACTTTAACCACCCTGCAAGTGTGATAATCCCCAAGATGGCACAGCCTGAAGAGTTTGATTGCTGTTCGGCATGGAAGCTTATGAATAATAATAAAGAAAACAGACCAGATATCGGTGACACGGTTACACGGCACTGACAGTCAGAAAGGCAGTCTGCTTGGACATGAAGTCCTTAAATCCATTACTTAATCTAAAGTTACTTATACCCTGTCCTTTAAACATCATCTCCTCTATAAAGCTATAATGTGTGAAAGACACTAAAGAGCTGAACCTGAGATTTAGTATGTGTCCTTCACTTTTCTGTGTTTGTCACTGTGGTATCTGTCTGTTGGAGAATACGGGGTAGAGTAGGAGAGAAAATGAATGAGAGCAGGAGCTCTGTATCCATGTTACAATCTGCTGCATTTTTATTGAAAAATGAGCTTCAATATGAGGTAACGCCATCAGTCTTTGATACTAAGAGACTATTAAAAGACTAATGAAGTTGCTTGCCCCCACGCTTAGAGAGAAACACCTGCACCCTGCAAGTCCCCAAAATAAAAAAGCTCAGTACGTATAATTTAAGAAAATTAATTAAATAAAATTATTTTTAAATTATTTTGTTAATGTCTGTGATCTGACTCACAGATGTTGGTCTTACAATACTGGGTAACAGTAATAGCGAAATAATAGGCAGTATATATGCTTTTTCAAGCAATAGGTTTATCCATGTAGCAATACACATAAAAATGTTGAGAGCTGAAGCTGAATGTATGTTTCAGGGGAGTCTAATAAATCACAGAATGGTTTGGGTTGGAAGGGACCTCAAAGCCCATCTAGTTTCAACTTCCCTGCCATGGGCAGGGACACCCTACACTAGACCAGGTGGTAGACATACGACAAAAAATGTTGGTACCTCAAAATAATTCTTCCTGTAAACACTCAAAATAATCAACTTACGCTCTTTTTGAATCCTATATCTTACAAAAAAAACCCTTCATAATTAGTGCTTAAATAGCTGTCCCTTTGTGTGCCACAAATAAAGCTGACGGAGTTTTGGTTTGGCCAAGTGGTTGAGGTGGGGACAGGCAAGGAGAAGAGATGGCACAAGTTAAAAGAATCTATCCATGCAGAAAATACCCCATGTCAGCATATTTAGAAATGAATGGGGATGTCATGCAGACAGTGCTGGACATTAAGTTATGACGCTGGGAGTACCATGCTCTCTGCTAGCCCTGCTATTTCATCAGCAGTGCCCCACCCTGCTATTTACCCTGAGAAGTCCCTTAGGTGCCTGTTATGGTGTCAACAAAGAGGAGCCATGCTGTGCAAAAACACTGGCTCCTGTGACACTACAGGATTAAAACCTTGCTACCTGTACACATCCGACACAGAGGGAAAAAAATAAAACCACAATTAATTGGCTCCAGCTTAGTTTCTTGACTCATAGGTGGGTACTTGTTTTAAGCAACACATAGCTCACACCATCAATTCTTGAGGCATCTCATGTTCTGCCTCTACACCGTTCTATACCTTGCTGTCTGGAAGAGTGGTACTTGGCTTGGCACGGAGACACAGGCAGCCCAGGGTGCTGACATACAACAGGCATATGCTGAAATGTGGGGAAAAGTGAGCTCCCTTAGGAAAGATGGAAAATGAAACCAGATGCCACCAGTACTGAGAGAGAGAAGAAACCAGATCTGATCCTTTAGATGACTTGATGGAAGCTGCTCATGTTCAGAGGCAGTAGGACCAAATTCAGCTCTAATTAAGTCACTAATGTTACAGCAGGATAAACATGATCTTTTAAGCATCGCAGGTATGAAACAGGGACAGAGGAGGTCACATAGCAACAACTACTTGAGTTCCAGCATGAGCACTATGGAATTTTCCTGAGGTGGCCTCAGGGACATGCCCTGGGTCAACTGCCCCCAAATCACCTCACTGTGGCAGAGGCCATCAAGCATTGCAAGAAAGTTGCTGTGTGCATCACCACGAGCTTTAGCTTAGGACCAACCAGCAGCAGGCAGAAGTCATCTAAAGTGCCAGCTCAAACCCCCATGCCCTCAGGGCAACTGGTGGAATCAGCCTAGCAAATGCAGCAAGATATTTTTTAGTTTGCTTCTGTCTTCATGGTGCACATGGTTAGAAAAGGTGACAAATATTTACAGTCTCTTTGACTCAGGTGCAGACATATCTTCAGAAAAAAATAAAATAAAATTGAACAAAATAAAAGCAAAAAGCCCCAGCAAGCTTCCCAAAATAGGTCAGATGCTTCCAGTGCTTTTTGTCGTCTTCATCTGTAACAACCACTGCCTCTGGAAATCTGTTTGCACTTACTGGTCTTTGTAAGCACCCCCACTCAGCGCAGCAGGAATAAAGAGAGTTGCTGCTCATTCTCCCTACCCAAATCTGTGCTGATACACTGCACCCAACTCTGCTTTGGGGAAGCTTTCAGTTTCTGTGCTGGGCAGTGGGATGCTGCGGCTAAAATTGGATCCAGGCAAGAACAGACAGGTGGGGAGGTCTCTGTCGGAGTGGGTCAGGCAAAGAGTTGAGACCTGTGTGCCCCAACTAGTCAGTGACTGACATACTCTTTGCACCAAGCTGACACCAGTACAAGCTGAGACCCCGCAGCTGCCAAGTGGAGCCCCGGCCATACCCCACCAAGCAGCTTCCCTGCAGCTCCCCTCCTTTCCTGCACACATTCCCGCTGCACTGCTGGAGCCAGGCAGCAGGCACAGATTATATTATATAAAGTTGCTCCAGGATGCCTGTCCTCTCGCCTCAGCGCCGCAGTTGCTGAGTGATGGATGCACTGGAAAATGTTTTTCATTGCCTCCCTCATTAGGGAGACAAGTGCTCTGCAGAAGATGTGTCTGATCCTATGCTGCTCTAGGCTGCCGGAGTTAGACATAAAGCCATGTAGAGAAAAGATTGTTCAGTATATGGCAACACAAGTAGATACATCTTACAGTAAAACAGGACCCTGGCTTAATCTGGAAATTCAGGGGAAAGAAAAAGCAGAGAGCAAAGATCTGCAAGACAAGCAACACTAGACACATCATTTTTGCTTCAGAGTAGCCTGTAAACCAACTCATATGTGAAGAAGGTGGCTCAGGGTAGACTGTGTTTACACCGTAAGAGCTTCTATTATCTCAATTATTATATTATTTAAGTGCATACTAACTCAATAATTTATTTGTGGCACTCCTTGAAGTCGAAAAACGTTATTATCCTCATTGCCAATGTGAAATTGAGGCCTAGAGAGCTTAAGGGACAGACTTTTATGCATATGAAGAAGGTGCCCAACTCTCCTGAAATCAAAGGAAGTTATGCACCTAAGTATTTTGAGGATTTTTAATGAATAACAGAAATCTGTGTGGCAGTTAGGAATTTCAGGTCTTAGGCTAAGCAATGTACTAATCTTATATAACTGAAAGTGCCCTGCCCTTGTAAAAATGCTTTTTTTGTTGTTCTTTTCCAGTTTAATTCAAATATCTCAATATAGTCTCCACCCTGTGCCAGACATCTCTACTGGCTGTGCTTACCCACAGGTGATGTACTGGTTACTAAAGTCATGGGGTTTTTTCTTCTTTTCAAAAGCTTCCTTCCCTGATAGGCAAGCCCAAGGGTTTGTTTTGTTGTTGCTGCCATTATTGCTGTTTGTTTTAATACTTTTGCTTTGGTTTACCTGTGGTTGTTCCACAGGTTTCTGGAAATTTACTGAGAAAAAGTCTTGCACATCATCAATGACAAACCAGCCTTACAAACTGCATCTTCTGCTGAAGTGCCATTCAGCACAGAACAAAACACGGAGTCCTGTCTCACTAGCGTGCTCTGAGATCCGTTCCCTCTGAAAATATCGTTCTCATCTGCGGGCTGGGAAGTGAGTAAGACTGAGGCCATTCTTAAGTTTATGGCAGCCTTTGCCATAACATTATGGAATGTTGCACACCTCCCTGTAGGTAGCAAGAAGTTAAAATCCCGCTAATGTTATTGGATTCTTTGTGAAGGAGCAATTTTTCAATTACACATAATTAATAGTAATTACCCTTTATCTTCAGAGACCAGAACAAAGAATAATTAATCCATCTTAACATCATCGTTAAGGAGGTATTAAATATGGGGGGTTTACATAGCAGATTACATAGTAACTTATGTAGCCTGCTGTTCAGTCTGTGTTCCCTAATGCAGAAAGGAGAGAGGATCCTGAACAATCTGAACTAATATTCTAGTTTTTGCATTAATTTAATTAACTATCTTGGAAAAAGCTGTTTGCTTCTTGCAGCACCTTGCTGCAAATGAAAAGTGTGCTGCCTGCAGATCTCATATATAGAAGCAGTGTTACTACATTTTATAATTAAAAACATGCAAGTGGACATTTTAAAAATTTTTAACACGTATCTATGAGTAAAGTATTTGCAATTATTCCCATTGCAGAGCTGGAGAAAATGAAGCTCGGAAGTTTGGGAGCAGCTTCTCACATGGCACACCACCTTTATGCACTGCTCTCCCACTGGTTTTTGCTGCACAGAAAGGGACGAGTCCCAATTCTGTGTTCATACTGGACAGCACCTGCCAAACCCACAGACACTTATGCCGTTTATCAGATCTTAAAATCTGGCTTCAGTCTTCCAAGGCAGCTTCCAGATTTTGGTATCTTAATGAAAGCTCACCTCACAACACTTGGGATGTCTCCCAGAGCACACAGTCGCTATTAATCTGAACTAAAATTTCCTGTTCTTAACTATAAAAAAAAAAAAGAAAAGAAATTACTATTTTGATCAGAGTAGTCCAAGATCACACTGCAAGCCACTGAAAGAGGCAGAAACAGAATTTGCTTCAAACACATGGTTTTGCAAGACAAATATTCCACGTGGCAGGATGACAGCAAAGATGAGGGCAGTGCTGCAGGCAGCATGTGTGGCAGCTCTGGCAGACAGACCAGCAGTCTCTGGCCTGTGACAGCTTGGGTGCCCAGAAAGCCTATGATCAGTGATTACATATTAAGGTGATAAAAAAACGATAGTTTTTATTCCTACATGTATTGATCTGAGGGATCCTGAGCTCAAAAGGAGGGACTAGAGAGATATAGAAAATAAGGGAGTAAAAAGGAAAGGATGGAAGGGAGGAGACCGTCCCAAACATTAAATGAAGGCAACTGCATGAGAGCCTCCAGGCCAACATGCTCAGAGAATGCACTCTTCTGTCTCAGTGACCTTGTGAAGACAAACTGAACAAAAAGCTTCAGGCAACATCAGACAGAGAATTTAAGAAGCAGTTTAATTTTAGCCAGATTGTTTTGTATTTTCGACTGCAGGGTTATCTGGGGATGCAATGTGCACAGCGTGGAACAAACTGTAGTTGTCACCCTCAACTCTGATACCACACTTCAGTTCCGTGCTTCCAGGGGGAAGCAAAAATCATGGGTTTGGCTATGCAGGGAAGATCAAATTGTGATATCACAAGGATGGAGTACCAGTGCACCCTAATTTTACTCCAGAAGGTAATTACTTGGCTACCTTATGCATGAGCAATGTACAAGACCTATACTCCAACACAATATGCACTAATATGCTGGTTCCCTCTGCTCACATTGTGTCCTTGCTCTGTATCTCCAGACTGACAGTTATTTACTATGAACAAATTGTTTAATCCCCTGTACCTCAGTTCCCTCATCTATAGAATGGAAACATCCTACCTAAAAAGAGTGCAAGGATTCACTAACTGATATATGTTTTTTTAGTGAACACATTTGCTGGTAATTTTAATTACAGCAAATACATACAAACTCTTAAGAGGAGGCTGCATGCAATAAAATATATGCATTAATCATGATGTCTATTGCAGTTTATCAGCACAATTAATTCTATACAATACAAATGCAATCTAACCCACAATCAGGAGATTGCAAATGCCATATGAATCCAAAATGAGGAGCTAGATCTTCAAGCCTGTAGTGAAATGTCAAATCGTGAACTAAAACGGCAATAAAAGCAGCCGGGGACTGACTGGGATAACCCTGCCACACGCACACTACCGCACATGACAAACACGAGCTGGGAAAACGAGACCTCAGTATTCCTCCTGCATCTCTGTAGCATCACCACTTTGTAAGACAGCCATTGATGAACTGATAAAGAATTTTCTATACAAAGTTCTCAAACTGCTTTACAAATTGTCTCTAATGTGTATAGACAGCACACATTATTTCCCTCTGTCCTCTTATACTCTGTCCTCCATAATTTCTATTTGATAAGCTATCCTGAGGCCACATTGTCTCTCCAAGTCTGCAGGAGAGACATCCATCCTCTGTCTTGGCAGGTCTCTTGAGCCATGCTTCAATTTAAATAGCATTTTCTGAATTTTTCTCTCTCAGATCTTTTCTTAGGAGACAGTTCTTTCCCACTGTGACTGTATAACTCACCACAACTTGCGACAGTTTCTTGAACCACTGACGCTGGAATCAATACAGCAAAGCTGGCAGAGGATGGGAGTGAGGAGGTGGGAAAACAAATGTGAAGATGTTGTAACCTTTTAGTCCTGTGCTGTCAGCTCAGCACACTGTGATGCCTGACCGGACTCACACAGCTTGTACTAACACAGACGGTGACTCTACAGGGAGCTGTGGTGGCTCAGGGCTGCTCTCTGCATCCCCCAAGCCAACAACAGGGAACTAAAGGCAATATCCTACGTGAAATGAAGCAGGACGGGGCTCTCTCTCAACACTGCTCTCTCTTTGCACCATGTCTCTCCTAATCAGCCTCCTGGACCAAAAACTGCAGCCTTCCCTATACATAGGGCCCAGGCTGTAGCATGCACAGTGCACACGTCCTATTGGATTACAGGGCAGAGTGCACTCACATGGCCTGCTTGTCAAGAGGCACAGCCGTGCCTCTGCAAAGAGAAGGGAACAAGGGAGGGCATGAGTGAAAGCACGCCGAGCAGCCCAGGACAACCCGAGCCCAGACAGAAGGCAGGATGGAGGATGCCACCGGAAAGACATGGCAGCAGACCAATATACCTCAGCAGGCATGCTGGGAGGCTAAGCCGGGACCTCACTCCACAAAGAAAATACATGAGAATGTGTTTGATGTTGCTCAAAAATGTGAGAATACCTTATCATCTAGGAGCTCGCTGTATTGACAAGTGGAGCAGATGACAGCTAGATCCCAGTTTAGATATTAAAACACAAAGCAATCCAGCAAAGATCAATGCAAGGCAGTCTCTCTCATGGAGAAAATGCTTCTATCTGCATCAGCTTCAGAAGCTGACAAACTTCCCCCAGTTTCTTTGATCATGGTCCAAAAGAAAAGGTTTCTTGGCAAGTCTGTACTGGACTCTGTGCTTTTTTTCTCCCTGCGAAACTCATATCCTACAGTTATCTGAAAAAACACGACTCAAAAATGTGATCACAGGTGAAAAAGAAAGGAATTAATAGAGAAAGGGAGAGAGCAGCAGAGCAGGCATCTATTTCAGAGGGCAGAAGTTTATCACCCAGGACAGGATTTCCACTGGGTTTATCATTGTTTTCTTTGTCTAGAATTAAGGTCATTACAGAAGATGTTTCCACTCTGAATTAGCAATGAGTTCCCACTTAAAGTGCCTCAGCGCTCTGTGTGATTTGGCTCCAGGGACCTCGGTGGCAGTGCTTCTCCTGTCAACCATACATCACCCTAACTGGCTCCTCCTCCCACCTCACGTTCAGGTGCCCACCTCAGATCATCTGTTAGAGATCACAGCTCTGAAAACCACTACGGAAATAAGAAATAACTGTTCCACGATTTTCTCGGCTGTTTTCATTCGTTAGGTAGCCAGTGCCTATCCCAGAACGCCCAATACCTGAAGCCTGAGGAGCTTTAAACACTGGAGCAGAGTTTCGTGAGGCAGAGCCCTCCAGGAGCACAGGGGCGGGGCAGGACGCTCTCCTCAAGCCCTCAGCGTCGCAGGACAGACGGCGGCCCCCCCACCCGCCACAGCCAGAGAGGGGGACGGCAGCGCCGGGGCTCTCCTCAC